>SOPF01028792.1:0-30839 GCA_012979155.1 Hypericum perforatum | reverse complement strand
ACCTGGGGTGAAAGCGGATTTTACAAGATCTGCAGGGGTCGCAACATCTGCGGGGTGGATTCCATGGTTTCCACTGTAGCTGCTGTTCAGATCTCCAACTAGGCTATCTATCAACCTGCTACTATATTGTCTGTACATAGTTCTGTGGTATTATTGCATCAGAAATTGGCATCATCAGTCATTTGCCTTCCCTTATTCGGCCCATGGCATGGGATTAAGTTTCGGTGAATCCCTGCAATATGTGAATTGACTTAATTATAACATATTTACGTTCAGCAGAATGCTCTACATCTTCTAATCTATCGCTCTATGTATGGAGACCCCTTGAGGATTTTATATATGTTGATTCCATCTTTTAAGTTCCCTCCCATCTGAGTACCACGACTGATCTAAGAGTGTCTATCCATTGGAGTATTGTATTTAATTTGGGTTCGTTCAAACTTTAAGAGAGATTCATATCACCAACGTCAAGGCAGGGTCTGCCAAGTTGCTCTTTTTCCCGCAAATTTTTTCTATTCGCGAAATGATTTTATCAAAATTGGTGGTCACATGAGGATGTAACCGTTTTTCCATCATAATACAGCCCCTCCATTTTCATCTAGGAAAAAAAACTCGAGACTAGAATGACACTGTTTTTAGCAAACAAACCTTGATCAGTTTGTTCAAGCGACGGCGATCGCCAATCCATGGACACAACTCTGTTCATGGGCGTGAAGATGAACGAAATGTGTGATTGGGACATCTGCTTCTTCCCGTGTTCAAAATCGAGACTTGGTACGTGAATGGGTCGTGTGGATTAGTGGGTTCTCTAGTTTTCTAGGTTCTTGTACGAGTGTTTCGGCTGAACTTTGGGCGGCTTTTCACGAACTCTCGCTGGCATGGGACTTGGGGTTGAAACATATCATCTTGGGGAGGGATTCAAGTTTGGTTGCTTCGACGCTACAGTCATAGGAACCAGCAGGTCCTCAAGTATTCCCTACCCTAGTGGATGTAAGGAAACTGTTAGCACGGAATTGGACAGTTAGGATCAAACATGTATATCGGGAAGCTAATTCATGTGCAGATTATTTAGCCAATCATAGGTTCAATCTTCCCTTAGGAGTCCATCCACTTAACACGCCCCCAAACGGCCTAAACATTCTTCTTCCCCGGGATACTAGTGATGTAGCCTTCCCGCGATCAATTGTATCACCTGTTTTTGATTAAATGAAATTCTGCTCGGGGCGTCGTTAGCCCCTCTTTTTGTAAAAAAAAAAAAAAACTCGAGACTGGATACTGTCTATTATTACTAAGATACTAAATTCATGGCAATAGATATAGTCAAATAAATACAGCAACTATAGTTTATTGCAAATGAAGTCATAGACAGTCAGATAGATATACAATGAAAAGGCCAATTCCTTTCAGAAACGAATATAGAAATGGCGGGGAAAGGAACAATAACTCAATGTAGAGATCTCCTCGGCTGTTCACTGCATGATGTCCCGCTAGCTGCCCTCTCATTGGAAATGGGAAATATACACGAACGCAAAGGAACAACTTCTGCAACTCTCGGTGCATCATTCTTCGTCGTCGGCGAGCGAAGCGAACGAATATGGATAGAACTTGTAGCCGTCTCCCTCGTAGAATTTATTTTGGAACTCCACCCAGTGAAGTCGCAATGCATGCAAAAAGGCGCTCAGAGTTTCCATGACGAGCAGCACACCAACGGTCGCGAAAATGAAGATTATGACCCCCACAATCAGAATAAATACGTTGTTGAACCTACACCATGTGAAACAAAATCCAGTTTATGACATCTGTTATTGGCACCTATAGAAATTCGATCAGAGGGAGATAATAAGTTATTTTAGCTTTATTGTGAGCGTCCAAGGGTCCAAATCTTAATTATTTCAATAACCAGAAGAAGAATTGGTAAGTGACATACCCCCAAGCAAGGAGGAGGACCTTCTCGTAGAATACACTGGACAATTCCGAGTGGGCCAGACTGCAGAAACAAGGACCAAGATGAAGCTAAAATATAGCACATAGCAGTGCAAGAAGTGCAATCACAAAGTGTTTTAACAGCAGAAAATAAGAGAGAGACAAGGACCAAAGTCTACTGCAGAAACACACCTGAGGGCCCACAAACGAAGATATGAAGCCGTGTTCGACACAGCTCCTAACACAAATTCAATGGTATGAATAAGTTGATGCACAAAAACTTCACTGAACTCAAATTCTTCATGATCGTGCGAGTCATGATTGGAGTCCACTTGAAGAGACTCTTCAGCAGACTGTAGTTGTTGATATGATTGCCCTTGGTGTCTCTGAAAAGAGTACATAAAAGAGAAACCTTAGAAAAATGAAAAAGAAGCACAATGTAGTAAGAAATGCAGTCGAGCATACCTGCTCGTGTTGCTTCTTTAAGAGAAAAGGCTTTGGAAGTAGCATCCATGGAACAGAAACCAGGGCAAGTAATAATAGCACAAGCTGCAAACAGAGACAAGATGAGAACGAGGAACATCTGTATTCAGATTAATGATGGGATAGATTGTGCGGGAAAAAAATGAAACCTGAATAATCCTTTGGCCTGGAAAAAGCTGATTCTCTCCCAGCTCATCTGTTGGGCTAAGGAACATGTAAATCATTACATGATATAAGTCTGCTTGTGAACCAGTCACCCACTTCACAATTATGAGTAGAGACAAGTAGCCAAACAAGCTGTTCAAAAATATCACTTGGGGAACGAACTGATACCTGAAGAAGATTGCAAGCAGAAACTAACTTAGCAACTTTCTCATGATTTCAGTAACTCCCGAAAATTGCAAGGAGTAAGTGTAAACACAGATGCAACCATACATACCAAACATTTACACTATTCCGGAAATAGGTTGCATTGAAGTAACTCATTATGATACCAAGATTCATCTGGGCAACCCCTAGAAGGATAGACATTTTCATCTTCAGAGAGTTTAGAAATGGCAATTCGCTGCGCGTTCCATGCCATACAGGATCAACTCCAAAGGGGTAGGTAGGCCGAACCTTGATCATACCATCTGTAGTTGCATCCCTACAAACATGTGCAGCAGATACAGATATGAGGTTATAGACATAGAAAGGAACTACAATAGTTGTATCAATGAATGAACAAAAGACTTCGTACTTGCATGTAAGATCACGACATGCATAGGCCGATGGACCAAACAGCTCAAAGGGAACTGAGAAGAACTCGTTGTAAATTAGGCCAGTGTAGATTGAGAAGATTGACATCATCAAAATAACATAACGACCACCAAAGGTCATTTCTGTTATATCGCCCAGCTTCTGTTGTTCATAAAGTATCATATTAGATTTAGTCTACCAATAAAATGCAGGAAACCAGAGTATTTAAGAAAACAGTGACTTGTACTTCACCATTTGAACTACTAACATAATCCCAATAGACCAAGCAAGAGATGCACCTGTCCAGAAAGTTTCTTCTCTCTCGCTAAAAAGACTAATGTTGCAAGCAACAGACATATTCCATGTCCCCAATCACCAAACATGACCGCAAAAAGAAATGGGAATGTAACAATGGTGAATACGCCAGGATTTGCTTCTTGGTATTTGGCCACCCTGCACACACACAATCAAAGCATCTTGATTCAGAAGAGAAAATAATACACCGAAGCTTAGGATCCAAAAGGATTAGCAATACATTTTTTCTCATTTCAACATATTGAGCCAATTATTTCCCTAATAGAATGGTCTTACTACGAGACTTACCCATATGCATCAACAATCTCTTGAAAGGCAGTTGTAAACTTGTTAGTTCTAAAATACGTGGGTGGTGACTCCTTGGTATGCAGAACTCGGAAGACAGCTCCAACCTGAGAATTGGAATCATATGCAGCTCGCTGAAGTGCATCCTGAATCTGCAGGGGTCAATCAAACTCAAGTGCTGTTACTTTTGATCCAATTTGATGGCTATAACAGATTTGAGTCTTTACTGTAATCTACCTGCTTTGTAGCGAAAACAGGACTCCAACCCTCACCAACAAGACACTTTTTGGTAACATCAAGACTAAGCATGTTCAGTGTGTGATAAATAGACTTCTCCTTCCTCACCTTTAAGAGCAGAAAAAAGAGAGTAAATACAAGAATGATCATCAACGAACATGGAATGCATGGTCGTCATATCAATGTGAAACACACAGACAATTCAGAAGTTTATGGAATTAGATTCGATTGGATCAGGACCAAGGAATTCCACTGCTCAAATTGATCAGCAATGGTCTGCAACAAGCTGTCCCGGTGAACCAATCCAGCATCAATAGCAGTCTTCATTTCAGATATCTTTCCAGAGACCTGTAGCATAGCGACAATTGAGAAGTTTCAGATGCTAACAGTGAACTCTGCAATAAGGTCATCTTCACAGCATATTGCAAAACTGCTAAGATCAGCTAATGAAAGAGAATTACTAACGATAAAAAAATGTCCAATAATGAATCAAATATAAATTTCCATGGGCCACGGATGCGTTTTCACCAGTATAAACAGAAAAGACATAGTAAATGCCAGAAATGGCATACAGCCAGATCTCATATGAAATGTGCAGGCTTGTTACACAGAATATCAATGAAAAGACTTCTAGGATCGTATGACATACTTCAGCAGTCATTTGAGACTGTTTGGCTAGATCCTCCGAAAAAGGATAGCGGTTTGCCCCAAAAGCTTCGCAAATTTTGAGTACTTTACCCTTGGCTCTTTCTCCAGAGTAGAAAACAACAAATACATTCTTCTCCATCTGCATATGGTATTGATAGAAACAACAAGAAGTTAGTAATTCAGGTGTACAAAACAAAGACAGTGAGGATCTAATCTGCAAATCTATTGGCAGGAACCGGCTACTGATTTAATTGACAAGAATGCAAAATTGATTGACTTGTACAGTCTGGGGATCTTAATAGAAGTACAATTAAACAGAATGTGCAGCATCCAAGAATGCTGCATTAAGTAAAAAAAAAAAATTCAACTTAGACCAAGCAAATAAAGATCTTATGGAACAAAGTGATCTACGAAGTAAAAAAGCAGTATATCTTCCATTTATTTAGCGTTTTGCTGGAACCATATATGCTTCAATGAAGCAATGTGAATCAAAACAGGTACACAACACCTCTATTGCATTGATATTCTGACATCAATGAGAAGCTGCAATTCTCTATGTCCAATTATAGTTATAGGTTCTACATCTAGAATCAACAATCTCAACGGGTACAACACATGATAGTATCAAAGTGCCTGAGAGGAGCAACCTTCTCTCCTGATACAGGATCGACGACAGGCCCTTCAATGGCAACCTGCCTGAGAAACACATTACCCCTTGTAGCACGGAATACAATCCTTTCAAAAGCCATGGACTTGTCTTTAGGAACCAGACCAGCAAGAAACCCCAGCTTTATTTGCTTTGATTGATCAGTTTGTGTTTCCTGAGAAAAAAAAGTCCCAGGTCAATGCAGCTCTGCATATCACATAATATGCAGAAATAGTAGCAGAAAAAACAATATGAGGTTCGTACTTTGTCAAGTAACAAAGGAGTATCCAGTGATTCCTCATGAGTTTGATCTGACTCCATCTCCCTTTGCTGCAGAGTGGCACTCCTTAAAGCCGAGGAAAAGAACCCACGAGCCTTAAGAATAAGAGCACTAACAGGTTACCCTTGCATTTGCTAATAGTATCATAATTCGGGACAAGAATGACTCGGCAAGTGGAGGGGAAATGAACAGAATAAAGCATTAGACTGAAGAAACCGTGTCCATACCTTTTGGAGAACAAGCTTATATTCAATCAGCTCATTGTAAGCACGCTGCAGCTTGTCACTATTTGCATTCATTTCAACCAGTTCTGCCTCAAGTTCCCCAAGCTTTATCTGATACATCATATACGATCAGACAAGGACTTAGAAAAGTAGATGTATCAAGCAACTGAAGTTGTTCCATCACATTATTAGCATACCTCTAGGTCATCCACATTGAGATCAGCTTGTGGTACTGATTTCTTCAAGGGCAAAATGCCCGCTTTCTCCATTTGGTCCCTGAAATAGCGCAGCTTGCGTGCCATCTCTCCACATTTTTTGAGCTTAAGAGCAAAAAAATAATAGTTACTCACAGAAACCAATAATAGATTAACAATCCAACTCGTTACCACATCCTCTCAAATCATCAATCGACCGAATTTAAGGCTTAGCACGAAAAGGACAAATAAAACCGCAAAAAGATCATCTACCTGAGCTGCATACGTTCGCTGGAAGGGGCTCTTCTCCGAATTAAGCTGAAATTCCAAAAGAAAAAACAAGGAAACTAATTAAGAGCGCGGATTATTAATCATAAACCCTAAAACCACAGCGTCACGGCTCCAAGCTCACTAAAGCTAAATTACGAGGAAAATAATTAAAAAAAATACAAAATTAATTTAAGAGGGAGGGGACGGACGTCTTTGAACTGAAGGAGGCCGAGCTGGCCGAGGTAGGAGACGGTAAGGTGAGCAGACTCCATCGGAACGATGACCTGCACCAACTGCATCGCCTCCGACCGCAGCAGATCCATCGCCCCTCCTCTTACCTCCGACCCCATCCTCCTCGAGAGCTTCGATTGATCACCTCTCTCTCTCTCTCTCTCTCTCTCTCTCTCTCTCTCTCTGTCCCCCTCTCCCTGTGTGTTTGGGCTTTCCCTTGGACTTGGATGCTGCTGTGCGTTTTGGCGGTTGTGATAATTTATATTTGGTTATATTATTTTTGGGGGAAGGATATTAATAATTAATTGACAGTAATTTGCATAAGACGATTAATAGGTGGGAGAGAGAGATCACAGAGAAGGAGGTTTGTCGTGTTGTTCAGGCGCCTCTCCCTCCCTGTCGTCCAGATTCCACGTCATCTGCTCTATCATGTGCTATTTTTTCACCATTTCGGATTATCTAGACACATAAAAAGTATGGGTTGATATTAAATCCAACCTTTTTTTTTATCCTATTCTAAATATATTTTATTACAATGCCAAAGATTGAACCCTAAACTTCTCAAACTTCTCCACATCCTTATGCAGCTAGACCAAAAGTCACTCATATTAAATCCAACCTTAATTACCAAACACCTCCTGAAAAAATATAGACATCCACTATAAACAATCCCCATCTCTTTGGTATATTTTCATGAAACGGGCCCGAATGTTTTATGTTTATTTTCTTCCGAGGCCCATCTCGTCTGAGTAATTCCCGCCCAGTTTCGTCCCACATCGGAAAACGCAAGACTGGACTTCTAGGTTTAAGTAGCGTGGTGAGAGCTTAAAATCTGTGTTCGTCGAAAGGAGAGCTGGTTGGCATCTCCCCTGACATGGACGAGATTAGTCTTCGGACTTCCTTGTTACCACACATGGTTTAGGCTTACCCCACCATTATGGTGGGTGATCTTCAACCCATTTTTTTGCTAATTTTTAAAGAGAAGAAAAACAATTACGAATTATGTTCAGTATCATTTGAAATTAACGCTTGCTGATAAAAAAGGCAGCCACAATCTAATAGAGAAAAGAGAACATTTGCCAAGTTATACACAGCTTCCTACTTGACCAACAACTTGTAGCGTCAGAGAGAGCTAAGTACTCTTGCGGTTGTTAAACTCTCTTCAAACTGTCACCTTGGAGAACCACGAACCCCTCGGTTGCTAGTGTTGCTACCGCGTTTTTCACCTACAAACATGGCACAAACTGTTGGTGAATTGGACCATCGGGGTAATTACTAACTTCGGTTCGAGCCTAGTGATGTGTGTACTACTTACATCGTGCAGGTGAACTTCCATGATAGAGTTCGCCTTCTTGAGCTCCTCGAGTAACTGCAGAATAAATCGCGAGGACAGTGGATAAGTGGTGATTAAGAAGAGTGGGTGATACATGAAGGGATCAATCTGTTTACCTCTAACAACCGCATTGCATGTCCACCAATCTCCAGCTTCTCCATTACTAGGTTGCGGATGGCTGTAACAAGGTTCTCCCTTTTCATCCTTTCGCTTGACGAGATGCCGGTGTTGATGAGATCCATGTCGATGGTTCCTTTGTAAGAAAAAAGATGCAAGATCGGTTTTTGATGAAATCGTGTTGATCAAAGATATGCAGAAAGTCATACAAGAAGTGAGTGATGGTGTTGTTGGAACTTACCAGTGGCGTGATCAGTTGCCGACTGTTGCATTGCTACTTCCAGAAGCCTAAATGCCTCCGTCACGTCATGTTTCTCAACCTGCAAGGAGTTTTCAATGAACAGAACTTTAATATTTCCAGGTGTTTATTGTGTTTGGTATCAACTTGTTTATCAAAGTAACTGCACCAACCCATTCCGAGAAGCGAATCCGAGCAAGAGCTTCACTCAGGCGCAGCAAACTTTCTATCTGCCTGGGTGTTGCAGTTATCACCTGTTGAGGCCATCAAAACAAGAGAATAAATCAATGCCAATAACTAATTCTCCATGGATGGTCTTTATTGCCGAGAGCGATAAACAAATCAAGGAACATGATTTGTGCAGTGACAGAACAAATCAAGGGACATGATTTGTGCAGTGACAGAAAGAGTTTATGCTGCAGTATGCACAAGTACCGCACCTTTTTACCACTTCCTGGGAAATTTCCTCGCTGACGCATCTGAACATACCCACGAATCAAATCTTCAGCTGCTTCATCAGACAACTGTGGATGAATGTTTTTACGAGCATAGCTTATATAAGCACTTAATGTGGCAATGTCCAAAACGTCTTGTTGCGCACTCTGCAAGTAGGAGAAAAAAAGTTAGCGAGCAAACGAGTTGTAGGTCCAAAACAAATTGCTAAAATTCAAACACGACCTCCGGATTTTCACAGTGCAATGCAACAATATGCTTGGCGAGGTGTCTGTCCATTTGCTCATCAGCCTTGTCCAATATTAAGTATATCAAATCAAACCTGAGAAGAATGGACCATTTCTCACTACTGAAGCACCAAACGACTACCAAAGTTCTGACATTTGATAACCTTTTTGAGAAATACAACTGATAACAACTACCCAGATAGTTCAATATGACAGTTCTTACCTGGACAACAAAGTAGGGGGAAGATGTATGTTGTCAATCACGGACAACCGAGGATTATAGCGTGAACCTATAGGATTGGCACATGCTAATACTGAAGTCCTGGCATTGAGCGAAGCAATAATACCAGCCTTCGCGATGGAAACTGTTTGTTGCTCCATCACCTACAATTCATCCAACAGACAACAAACCCCCGTTAAGTTTACACTCACAAGTGCCACCACAGAAGACATGACAAAAGAGCACCAAAGATTTTTTCCATGTGAATGGGAGTACTTCATATATCAAAACTTAATTTTGTGTGCAAGCACAATATAACATGCCATGCAGAAATAGAAATAACCAACCTCGTGTAACATACTCCGAGCATTGTCTGACATTTTGTCAAATTCGTCGATGCAGCAGATCCCCCTGTCACTGAGAACAAGTGCTCCACTTTCCAGGACCTATGGTAGAAGAAACTTTCAGCACAAAGATGGAATTCTAGCTAGACAAAACTAGTGTACAAAGATAATCAGAAAAGGTGTCTTACAGTTTCCCCGGTTTCTGGATCTTTGCTGACATACGCAGTCAAACCAACAGCAGAGCTCCCTCTTCCACTAGTGTAGATACCGCGAGGTGACAATTTGTGTATGTATTGAAGCAACTGGGACTTGCTGGTTCCAGGATCGCCAACTAGAAGGATGTTAATATCACCACGGAAACTGGCACCGGATACCAACTTCAAGGCATTCCCTCCAAAGAGCTGCATTTTGGAAGTCAAACAACTATTGTCACTAATCATAACAGAAAATAGGAAAAGATAAAGGATATGATAGTTCTATGTGTGAGAGCTTCATGAGGTCAGTGTAAGCAAACACCTGGCAGAGCAGGCCCCTCTTCACATCATCCAGTTCCCATATGTTTGGTGCTAATGACCTGGTTAATCGGTCATATATATCGGGCTTTCTAGAGAGCTCTTTCAATTTCCCTACCTGCAATTCAATGTATTTAAAAATCAATGAGGTCCAAAACTGATTAGTTTCTTCTCATTCAGGACAGAAACTGGAAAACGACTATAAAGTTACCATGTCATCATCATATTGGACTTCTTCTTCAAATCTACGCGAAGAACTGTCAACTTCCATGGGATTATCTGCCTGCATTCTTGACTTATCCGTCGTTTTAATATGGAGACAATCGATGTAAGTCTGCAATAAATAAGAAACCATCAAGTTCGTGCTTCATCTTCCTCAAAGAAGTATGTGATAAACGCATAAGAAAAGATGAATACTTGCCTTAAACAATGACCTAACAGTTCTCTGACCAGTCCCTATTCTGACGCTCATGGCTCGATAGATTCCTGTGACCTACCAAAAGAGGAAGCAAAAATCGTTCAGATGAACACTGCCTCATTCACCACGAATTTATCAAGCTGGCGTTGCTTTGATATCACCTCTACTCTGTCGCCTGGCTTTCCAGCATCGACCAACTTGTCGTGCATCAACAAGCTTACAGTATGGGGAGTTCCTCCGTCGGGAATCTCATCAGGCGTCTCCTGCAGCCTCACAATTTGCTTATCTGCAAACCTGGTGTTCCAGCAGAAAAGGAAAAATAATCTCTTACACATTGTCTTCCCCGTGACTCGATTACAGTGAACTTCAGTGGTCCCAAAAGAACTCGGCTAAAACTATTAGCCAACAGGAACTTTGGAACTCACCTGCACCGGTTGTGAACTATGGCCATGGAATTTTTGGCTAGGCATTCTTGCGCCAAGCAAATCGTAGGTTCCATGATCCTCCCTAATAACAACAGACTGTCAATTAATACAACCAGATCTATCCACACTAGCCCATTCATCCATGGTTGAACAGAAAGACACTGACCTCTGTCCACGACAATGGGATCCGAATAGAACCCGCACACAAGGCACCTAAATATTGCCTCTCTAATCTCCGGTATTATAGAGCTGCATCTGATTATCATACCCTTCAAAGACACCATCTTCTCAATATCTGTTACCATTACCAAACTCATCAAATTAGAACACGAGTCAGCTGAGCCGTCCGAATGAAATGTGGGAAAAAGTACGAAACTTTACCGGAAGGGTTGAGATTCCTCATGGTGGTTGAGGCCTTGAGGCTATGAACCCGCACTTGCACGTGCTTCTCGAACAAAGGGTTGATCAAGCTAACCATGTCCATCAAAACAATGTCAAAAATGGCCAACACCTCGAGCGGGTACCTCACCATTTTAGTGTACAAATCAGAATCATAATCATACACATCGTGTGCATCCACACTGAGCCACTCGCCTTCCACCTCGAGCACCCGGTTGATCTCCCTCATGTACTTCCCTTCCTCGTACACATCCCCGGAGCTCTGACTTTGACCATCCCTGAAGTGCTTCAGGAACATCTGGATCGCCGACTTCACGTCCTGCACGCTGATGTTGGTCCCCCACACGAACGTCGGGGCAGACTCGTCGAGGTCGTCGTCGCCAGCAGAGGACATCGGTGCATCAGACGACGGGGTGGCGGGCTGCTGCTGGTGTCGGCCCCCACGAGGGGTCGGGGTGAAATCCGATGTGGCAAAGCGGGAACGGGCTTGGGGCGGTGGAGTGGCGTAATTCGAGGGGGTCGAGGATCTTCGTCTTCGGCCCCTGGCGGGACCGCCTATTGGGCTAGAGAGTGATTCATCCGGCGAGGACGGACCTAAAGACATTGATTCAATTCAATTAAAAAAAAATAAAAAGACGAAAAACGAAATCTTAAAGAGTTCATATAACGGTAACGGAGGAAGGGACCGTTACCGTTGCCGCCGGGGGAAGAATCGGAGGCCATTTCTAGACAGAGAAAGGGTTCGGCGGTGAAGAGAGGAGTGAGAAAGGAGCAGTGGGAATGGGACAAAGCTTCTCTGCCTTTGGCGGGAGGTAAAGGGTTGGTTTTGGGCGGGAAACGAGGGGCTTCGCGCCAGAATAATTGTGGGCCTCCAAATTTGGGCTTAACGTATGGGCTTAGCCCTAAGAAAATGAGCCCGTTGATACGTTTTGGGCTTGTCCTTGGCCCCTTCAGCCAGCGGATCCGAGACATTTAAAAGCCCGTAATCTGTTATGGGCTTGCTTCAATTTTTCGGGACTGATTTCTTTGGCAATACAATCCATCTTTTTCTATTGTTTGAAGTAATTTTTACAGTTAAACTTGCGAAAAATTAAATTCTCGACCGTGAATATCATCAAGCAAGTGCCTTTTTTTTTTTACGCATACCAATTTTTTGTGTCAATTTTTTATGATCAAAGTTTTCCTGGATTATATATATTGCCAGTCTATGAACTAGATTTTGATTACAGTTCAGCTTTGAAATTATATATTGCATGAGTGTGCATGTAATTCAGCTTGATTACGCAATCATGGGTAGCTGATATTTGAACGAGAAATAATAAAAAGGCAGTTAATTGATGGAAAGATAATTTTATAACGTAGTGCAACTTTGTCAACTATTGAGTTATTTAAGTGTATTTTAGAAAGGTCTCCCGTACATATAAAACTGATTAATTTGGATTAAACTTTACACAGGATACCGAAGACCGTAAATATCTCCCACGAAATTGTAACTCGGTTAAACCGTATAAATGCACGTTACATTAATTTAATACATTCGAAGTAAGTAAACAGTCATAATAAGACGCAGGTCTCCCAGTGAGCGAGCTAGCTACTTATTTAATTAACAATCGATTTGCATGTTCATATATCACAGTAAAAAGTTCTCAATTTTTTTGTCGCAGCCCCTTTTGTTCAGGATTAAAACATACATCCAATATATGGCTATGAGATCATACCAATATTACAAATCATATTATCGGTACCTATCATCAAACGAAAGAGAGAAACTAAAACTATTAACTGATTTAGTATTTCACTATCTATTAAGTCATTTTTTATTATTTATGATTGATTTAACAATCATACCAACGCGGCATTGAGGACCTGCGCTGTTTATAAAGTACATGAACATATAAAACAAAACCAACCGGAATCGATGCTTAAATTGATTTCATTAGTGAACTATTTTTCCATCATGAACTCGATAAAGCGTTTGTGGTCCACAAGGCAAGAAGTCGTACAACAATAATGGCCGGTGGCTAAAGCATCAAGAATCATCAAGATTCTGATTGGAAAAGGACGTATTTTAGATTTTTTTTAATCAAACCAATTCACTTTAGAAGCATCAACAACTATAATTTTCAGAATAACCGGAAGATGAACAACTACCCAATCTTTTGGGAGGACACATAATCTCCACTTCTTGTTCAAACAATATGTTAAATGATTGTTTGAGCTAGAAGTATGGATGTTAAACAATAAAGTCACTAATTCCCTACGAATGTTAAACATCAAAATTTCAAGGGAAAATTACGCCCTAGTCCCTAGTCTTAATTACAATCTTTTATGGGGTCCCTATTTTTTAAAAAATTATTTAGCCATCCCTGTATTTTAGAAAAATATTGGTCTCGGGTTCTTGGTTGATTTCAACACCTATTTTTTTATTTTTTGTCATGTAAAATAACTATTTTATCCTTCACAAAATGACAAATTTCATCTTATTTTTGTCTTTTTGTGAAGGATAAAATAGTTATTTTACATGACAAAAAAATGAAAAAATGGGTGCTGAAGTCAACTAAGGACCCGAGGCCAATATTTTTTCAAAATATAGGGACGACTAAATCATTTATGAGAAAGGAGGGACCCAATAGGAGAATTTGATTAAGATCAGGGACTAGAGGGTAATTTGCCCAAAATTCAAAGTTCCAATCCACACTAGGATCTTTATGACGAAGAAAACAAAATGTTATCCAAAGATATGTCTCTATGATCGAAATGGATTGAACATAGTTTTTTGAGATGAAGTTTAAAGATAAACAAATTGTTAGGAGTTTTGCTTCAATAAGTGAAGAGACTGACGATTGGCCAGAATGACCATCTATAACATGGTCTTTGTAGTCACGAGCAGTCACAATCACTCCTAAAGTTGAGGAAGACTTAAGCCAACAAGCATCACATGAACTTCATGGTCCTCTCTTTTGGAGCTTTCCACGAAGTGTTTAGGTTGCTCTTTAAAGCAATTTCAAAGTCCAGCTGCGTCTTGTCTACCTGCAAAAATTCAGCATATGCATTAGTACCCATAAAAGCAAAAGAACTAGGGTCACAGGTTGTCTCTTCAAAGATAAACTTGTTTCTTGAGTTCCAAATAGACCAAGAAATATTCAAGGCATATCCAACAACATTATGAGAACCAGAATTATCTAGTTGTAAAAATATATCAGCAAGCCAATGACCAAAAAAACCATGCTTAAACATTATAAAATCATAACTAAATCTACTAGCAAATCAAGTAGCACGTGCTTGTTGATAGTTAAATAACATATGGAAAATAGATTTAGACTCGACATCACATAAAGTGCACTTAGGAGAAGAGAAGAGATATCTTTTAAAAAAAATATGTAGCAATAGGGAGATTGTTCTTTGATGCTCTGCATATGAAAATTTTGATATTTAGATGTACTTTAAGTTTTTATAGTTGAATCCAAATTCTTGAATCAAATGATGCTTGACTCATGCCTGTATGGTTAGTATTAACTAACTATGTAGTCAAATTTTTGAAAATATGATAACATTTTTTAACAATATATAATCCAAAATTATTGTGCTTCTACACTACCTCATCTTGAGACTTATTGTGACTGATTATAATAAGAAAAATAGCATGCTTCTCTTCAGCATAGAACAACTTTGCAAGTAAATCTCAATTCCAAATATGAGTGACATGTCAAATCATGTTAAAAACTTTCTCCAGACTAGTACCAAGATGGGTAGAAAAAATAATTTTATTGGGAAGAAAGGGAACTCAAGAATTCTCGAAATTCTAGAGTTATTTCCATTCATTACGTATAGACTATTCAAAAGGGCTTTTCTACTCTCCAAACATTCTGGAGACTTACTCTCTTTTGTAACAGAAATTATATCTATATCAGAAAAGTATAGACCTTTAAGGACTTTAGAGCAAAGACTTTAAGAATTATAGATCATTTTTCATACGTGCTTAACAAGCAGAGGGATATTAAAGGAATTGAAATCTCTAAATCCTAAATTACCTTTACTTTTAGCTTCAAAAAATTTATCCCAGCTAACACAATGTATTTTCTTAATATCCATATCCTCAGGCCACAAAACTAAGCTAGGAAGCTATTTATTTTGAAGTAGAAGATTTTAGGAAATAGCATACATCGCATAGTATAATAAGACATAGAAACAAAAACATTTTTTATCATGATTTCTCCCGAGCTATATTCAATAATTTATATTTCTAACTAGAGACATTATTTTTTATCTTGTCAAAGATGAAATTAAGAGTTTCAGTTTTTGATCTACTAAAAAAAGGATATATCCAAGTACTTGTCATTTGAAGTCATTTGATTCATATCTAGGATATTCAGAATCATCAACTTATTAACCTTTAGTCTCATGTTTGGTAAATCAAATATTAGATTTGTGGAAGTTAATATCCTGATCAGAGATCAGAGTAAAGATATTCAAAATATCTTTGTAAGCTTTAACTTCTTCAACAATGGGTCTCTCAAATAATAATGTATCATCATCAATTAGGACATAAGAGATAACATGTCAATGAAGGTTGAGTTTAAAACCAACAATGGAGCCAATAGATTGTTAATAATATAAAAATGAACAAATACATCATAGACAAATAAAAATAGGAAAGGGGAGAGAAGATAATCTTGTCTAGAGCCACGAGAGGAATTAAACCAATTTAAAGGATGTTTATTGAATAAAAATAATGAAAGAAATGGAATAGACATAACTCATAATCACAACCACACATCTATTAGAAAAATCAAGTTTGGGCATAATTTTTTCCAAAAAATAATAGTTCACAAAGTCACAAACTTTTTTGAGATCAAGTTAGATAGCCAAAGAAAGATTTCTCTTCTTGGTATCAGTTTTTAAATAAGGAAAAGTTTTATTAACAATGATAATATTATCATGAATGCATTTATTAAAAAAAGTACTTTAATTTCAGAGATCATAAATTCCATAAAGATTTTGAGTCTATTATCAAGAATTTTAGAATAGATATTGTAAGCAAAATTTCACAAATCAATAGGTCTAAACTGAATTATTTTAAAAGGATTAGCAGTCTGAGGAATCAAGACATTGTGAATTTTGTTAAATTTTTTAGGAACACTTGCTGCTATAAACGTATTCTTCATAAGTTTAATCAACTCACAAAAAACAATATCCCAATACTTCTGGTAAAATAGTTCAGAGAAATCATCTGGTCCCGATCAATCCTATGTATAGGATTGACCGAAAAACAATTATTTAAACATAACTGATCAGATTATTCAAACATACATAAGCAAAATATTCAAACATACATAAATAATTCATCGCGTGAAATCATTCAAACATATATAAATAAATTATTTCAACATCTATGATCAGCCAAATGAAATCATTCAAATGTACATTATCAAACCATCACGTGAAATTATTCAAGCATACGTAAGTAATTCATCGCGTGAAACCATTCAAACATATATAAATAAACAATTTCAACGTTTATGATCATACAAATGAAATCATTAAAATGTACATGACCAAACATCACGTGAAATTATACAAGCGTACGTAAGCGGACTGTTCAATATAACTAAGCAAAATAATTTCAATGTAGTGACCATAACTATTTGAATGTCAGTACAAAAAATTTAAGTGCATGACCAAATATACTCCCCATCTATACCGAAATCGTTTTTAATGACTGTGTAAGGAAACCATCTAGAATCATTCTTCTTTTAGACAATAGATATGTAAAATATTTAGGGGAAGGGTAACCATTAATTATACACAAAACCCTAGTGAACAAGACGTTAGCTTTATTTTGAAGAACCTAGTAAACAAAACTTCAGCTTATTCACTTTTCTAAGTAAAGAGGATATATAATAGTGGTTGTATCATTATGTGGTATCAAACTTCCCCGTACTTGGTGTGATCACACTGTAGCATAATAAGAGAAAGAATTCTACCAAGCATGACCAAGGCTTAGATGATGCCGTTCCAAGTAAAGTCATAATTGATTCTAACTTCTCTTTTACAAGATGCTTGCCTAATCTTTTTTGCCCCCTAAACTCATAAAATATCATAATTCACGACTAGCTTCAACTTTATAGTCACTAGGGTGATTCCTCTTACTTTCTGAAGGGTGTTCTATAGATTGATCATATAAAGCTTGTACGACATTATTCTAATCCAAGATAAATGAACATTTTGCTAAAGGCAGAAGTAATATTCTTTTGATAGTTGTATATGTCTAGATGAACATATGAAAATCAAAATTTTTCAAGGTATCCCTCATTAAAATCAGGGATCAAAGACCTATTTGGCCAGACACAAGACGGTGACTGCTACTAGGAAATAACTAGCAAGACCAATCACCAAAGCATGCGCTGCAATAGTGAACTCACTCCACATTCATGACAAAAGAAAGTCATTCACGAATGTAAAAAAAATCTGTTGCGATTTCTAGCTCAAGTTGCAAAACGAGTGAGATTAAAACTTGGGATTGCATTACATATTCAAATCTCATAAACTACAAGTGGAGTAACATATACTTGTATCAACACAAATTGGTAAAGTACCCAACCAATTCCAATCTTACACCTCATACTAAGAGACTTTTTTTATAAGTAGAGACGAATTGGGTGAGATGGTTCAAATCGGTATGCTCGGTTTTGACCAACTAAGCTAAGCTAGCCTTCGCACTTCATTACTAATGACATAAACAAAGGGAAGAGGTAAGTAGCATATACATGAGCTTAGTAGCTGTTTCCTTTTAACAACTCTTTTGTTGGAAAAGTTCATCTACAATAGTTTCGTATGATTGTAAATGTTGATGCGTGTAGCAACACTATCAAACACTACAAAAACTTTGTAAATGCGCCTAATTAAGAGATCATGTGGATCTCTTTGAAGTTTCAGACCAAATTCTGATAAGCACCGAGAAGACAGCATTGGAATTCAAAAACATCAAATTAAGAACCTCAAGCAACTGAGGAAAGATCGTGAAAACCAATAATTAATTAGATTAACTAGCAGTAGAATTGTCCTAACTTAGAATTCTTGGGAATGAATCAGTATAAAAATTTGTTGATAGACTTATGTCACCATTTGGAATGCTAATTCTCCAACAAATCAATTTAGCAATAGAAGATAAGTGCTCATAATTGGTGGACAACATTATGTTCTCAATCGTGTACAACAGATAATTAATAATAATTCTATGTCGCGTACAATCTCATAGTTATTATATTAGCCGAACAACCTTCAACCTAAAGGGTTCTAGGATCTTGGGTGAAGAAAAAGTTGCGTACCGGACATGAAAGCGTTAAGGGGGAAAGGGTAAGAAGAAGGGTCAAGTTGTGACGCAATTGCAGTTGAAGTAGAAGGGAAGGCCGGCGCAGTGATGCCGAGATTAGCTCCGAATAACCCGCTACCACCACCGCGATGATTATCCTCACGGTTCGCAGGGTCTTGAATCCGGCAAGGCGAGTTTTCTCCGGGGTACAAGGATCCGTCAGCCGGGCCTTGGTCATAGAGAATTCCCTTGAAAACATGGCCTCCTATGCCAACAACCGCTTGATATGCCAACTGGTCGACCGCTTCGTCCATGGAGCTCACTCGGAAGCAGCGGAATGTGGCCGTAGAGCTCACTTCTGCTGGGAAATTTCCCTCTTCTACACCTAACAACAACAACAACATGTACACGGATAAGAAGATGTAATAATGTCTTTGAAGTATAGTTGTGTTAGAAAAAGTTTGTTTGTCACTTTTTTAGTTCTGTCCTGCTCGAATCTAGATCAAGCGGCTCACGAATGTCAACTAGTTTTAACAAAAATAAATAAATCTCAAAAACAAGGATAAATAGTTGAGAAGAAGAAAGAAATTGTTTCCAAGTGAAACAAGCCAGGAGGTGAATTTTTTTTTTTTTAGGATTTCAGGAAGAGATTAAGTACATATCTAGATGGTTTTCTTTTCTGTGGTTTCCAACTTGAGCATAAACTGGAAGGGAAAGTTGATGAACAAGAAGAAGTACTTGACCCTTTAAAAAAGAAGAAGAAGAAGTACTAGTAGTAGTTGGGAAAATGGCATTGAGAACCCAAAAAGAAGTACTTACAATCTTATCTAACCTTGTCTAGCACCGTCGGATTCGATTTAGGGGACAATTCTCTCGAGAGATAGGACGGAGAGGATCTAGGTACCTGGTGATGAAGAAGAGGGGTAATTAATATCTGTGACCCTGACCCTATTAGGGTTAGGTACTTGAAGTTGCTGTAGGTGAATAGCAGCTGCCAGAGCACTAAGATTCCTATTGGCTGAGGTGGTCCTTGGCTTCCTCCTATAAGCTGGAACCCAAGTACTCTTGATGTGTGTTTGGCACTTGAACCCTTTGCTCTTGCAACAAGTCCTACACCTCATGTACACACATTCCTTCTTTGCTTGGTTCCCACAATCTTCACACCTTGTAGTTCCTCCTCCTCCTCCTCCTCCTCCTTCTCCTCCTTGCCTCATCATTGTTGAAGACTCAGTTTTTAATCAGAAGCCCGAGACTGTCGCCAGATTCTGAGTTTTCATTCTGGTCAATTTATAAATAAAATTTGACGTCAAAAAAAAAAAAGTTCGTGCTAAATCGTAGGGAAGATCACCTGCGCGAATTTTGCAGCAATTAACATACCCAGAGTCCTACCTTCATTTTATGTAATTCTTCTCTAATTGATCACCAAAAACCATGTTGCCTCCTTTTATAAAGGAGATATTGGTATTACTATTTTTATCTCCATTGATAGAGATCTCTGCGGTGGGATGCGGTGACTTTGATGGGGGAGATCGTTGGAGTATCTTCTCTTTCTATCGATTTTTGTCGGGTCTGGTTTTGGCTTGTTATGTTTAGTTATTAAACTTTTGGTTAAATACTAGCATTCCTGTCATTTTTACAATGTCAAAGTAGATTTGTCCCTCTACCCAGTTTTTCCATAATTATGTCACTGTTATAATAATTCGATATTATTCTAAATTACTCTTATTTTTTAATACAGTTAATTATATTCAACTCGAATATATTTTCGAATGAATATAAAATATTAACATTAATTTCGAACTAACAAAATTTATAATTTTGTAAAATACAAAAATTATAATAAGCTAAGAACATATTATATGATAAATTAAAAAAATACATTAAAACTAAAAGAAGCACATATCTTAAAAGGTGAACCAATCATTTTTATACGGTTCTCATAATAAAAAAAATATTTAATTTATTTTTCATTGGAGGATACGTCTTTCCCTTGGGTTAGCAAGGTTTGCAACATAGTTATATTAGTCTCGTGTATTTTAGTTTTGATGCTTAACTTTTTGGCCTTATTTATTTTATCAATTTGTTTATTTTTATTTTTCTCCTACATTTGTCAGGCATCTAACACCTGTTGTGCAACAGTTGTAGTTTTTTTTTCTTCTAATTTGCTTTGCATGTAACTCTGTAGAAAATGCATCATCGTTTATAATTAATTTTTCTTTGGATGTTCTCTGTTTTTTAGAAGTATCCCTGTCAATTGGAAGCGATATTGTCGATTCTTTGCTCATTGAAATAGGAAGGTCGACGGAAACTGAATAATAGTAGTTTGTGTTCTTTTAGAACTTCTACCCCTCACTCATTTGAAAGAATAAATGTTGGCCCATGTAATCTAAGGTTATATTTTATATATTTGTGCATGATTTTCGTAAATACATGCAAATTAGTACACAAATATGCGTATTATGATATATTTCATTCATTTATGTCAAAAATATGCGTATTATGATATATTTCATGCATTTATGTCAAAATATCTGACTCGACGTATCTGTACTATTTTTGTCAAAATGTATAATTATATACCTCAATCTAGCTTTTGCATGCCTGAGAGAGTCGTTTATGATGACTCTTCATGTGCTGTATGATTCTTAGGCTATTCAATGGAATTTTCTATTTGACTTTTATCATACAATTTTTGATTCGAGTCCAAAGTCTATGCTCATTCTGGTTATTATCGATTATTGCATTTTCACTGTTTTAGATACAAATAGACATTAGGACAATGTCTTCTCTAATACTCTATATTTTAGAAGTTGCAATTTCTGCATTCTTCTTAGGTGACATAACACTTGATGGGTTAGGAATAGAATGGTGAATAGGTAGTCGTAAATTTTGGAGTTCCACTAACTTTTATGATGTCAAAATTTTTGGTTGTGATCTCAGTTGATTACGAAAAAAAATTTAGAAATATTATGGTAGGTATTATGGCTTTTAGAATAAATATGGTTGATTTTGAAATAAATTTGATTATGATCTTTGTTGATTTTGAGGATAACTTAGTTGTGATCCATCAAATGGGTATTGTTGAAAATGTTAGTTTGTATTTGGTGAGTAATTGTTATGTTTTTATTGGGTATTTTGTAAATTTTTTGTGCCCTTAAACTTCGAGTTCAATCCTGGACGAGACCACGATTTTACCGTGTGCTCTTAAACTCTTATTATCTGCCTTATAGCTTCAGGCCTCTGTGGGCAAGAGAGCTCCCTAGGTACAACGCCCATTCACGAGTGCAATACGAAGTACTACTACTGCACTCTTTTCAAATTTTTGGCAGTGTAGAACTCTAACTCTCATGTATATGAGAAATGCTATAATGTGGAGAGGGAGGTGGAGAGCTCAAGGAAGAGTGTGAGGTAAAGGAATGATTTGGATTGGAAGAAGAGCACCATTTTTATAGGGAGTTTAAGCCTTTCAATATTTAAATCTAAAATTAATATGGTCATTAACTTACCCATTTAATAGGTGTTTACAAGACTCATAAAATCCAAAATAAATAGGTAGTTACAATTGAATTTAAATTCAAATGGCATCTAGAAGTGGAAGAACTTCTAGAACTTAGGCTTGTCCAAATGAAAGCCCAACATATTTTTGGGTTTAGAATCGCTTCAATAAGTCTGACGCAGTTCTAAAAAGATAAGGTCATGGAACTCGGAACAATTCTCACAAACCCATATTCTGTAACCCGTAACCATACCACCGCTAAAGCAATTTTCCATTCACAGCGAGAATTGATTTTTTTACAAGTATTTTGATAAACATCCAAAATCAAATGGTGTGATTTCCAATCAAAATTAGCTTAACTTTACTCACTTATTTGGGTCAATTTCTTCTATTGGTTAAAACCAATTCTCCAACATATTTTAGGACGAGTGAGATTTTTCTATAATGAGTCGGGTTGATTAGGAAGCGGTCTAATAATAATTTTCATATTTTCAAGAGACGGAACTAAGTTAAGTCGCCTATACAAAGAGGGTTTGGACAGAGGAGCAGATGATCACTAACACAACACAAACAATAATTACTCTTTATCATATTTCTTAGCTTAATCTGTAGTATAGCTCTTAGTCTTAGTGCAATTTAATTTAATTGTAGATCATAGTTAGACGACTTTGGAGAGACCATTCCAGACCGTCTCTAGATTACTTATTTTTTTTTTCGCAACAATATCATTAAGTGTCTAAGCGGAGTTACAAGTCACTGTATTTTTCGATAGTTTATATTAAAGCGTTAAAATTTATTTTGTAAATCAATTGAAGGCATGTCATGCATCTTAGGTTACATCCTGGATTACGAAAGTTTTGATATGGATAATTACACGAAAATTCAGCAAGATCTAGTTACATCCTTTAAATCTATGGTGTGAGTCGGGATATTATACACACCGTATCCATTTCATTGTCACTACTGCCAATGCAGACCCTTTTTCATGGTTTTTTTTTTCACAATCGGGAAGTAAGTATGATTGGGTTAGGTCAGAGAATTGATTTTAGAGCTTAGGATAGGTTCAATGTTTGTGAAAAATCATTCCACTTATAGCAATAATAGTGTGTTTGCTCTACCAAACGCAAACGCGTACAGGTGATGGGATGTTTTAATGTATCAAATTTCTCAAAGTTGATCCATATAAATAAAGCTCCATTAAAAATTAATCTACAATTTATAATGTTTTCTTTCTTTCCAATCAGATTCGATAAAGTTGATGTTCCGATAACATATAATTTCAAAAAAATTATGTGCTCATATTAATATATTCAATAATATGTGCACATATTTGTTTTGAATTTATAATGTTTTCTTTCTTTCCAATCAGATTTGATAAGGTTGATGTTCCAATAACATATAATTTAAAAACAAAACATGTGCTCATATGAATATATTCAATAATGGTTAGTTAAACTTTCAAGATATATAGTTTATTTTTTCGCCAATCATCCAATTTCTACTGAAACTTCAGTGATTCTTTTATAATTGAATTTTACTCACCAAATGTAAATAATTTTATTCATCAAACTAGATGTATCACTTGACAACCCAACATTCATTTATAGTTCTTTTTATCAAAGCAGCATTATTTATAGTTCTAATCCACTTAATTCCACATAAACCCTAAAACTTGACCAACAGCTCCCTAAAAAAAAAAAAATTAGCCAATAGCAACTCTTCACTTGGCTTCCACCGGCGCTTCTGTAGCAGTTTACTAAAACTAGTAACTAAAGTGCAAGGGGTAATTGGATTTGTTTTTTCTTTTTTTAGCATAGGTTGGTTGGGACAATGGAATTAGGTCGCTAAACGTTACATCTGGGCCATCCCATCGTCCAATATCGATAGATATTTCTACCCATTCATAATGTTTCACGTTCCCTATTTCATCATAGTCAATGAATTCTGTATTTTTTTATCCGTTACTCATGTCATTTAAAATTGCAGCAATAAAAATAATCAAGAATAAGATTAGATAACATTATTTTTTTTTCGAGAGTGGGACAGGCCCACAACTATTCGACCCGTCAACCCATCAAAAAACTATTCGACCCGTCTCATTCATGAGTGCCATGTCATTCGCGGAATAAAAGCTATTGGCTACTCCGTACTACCCTATCCTGTTTTGTCTTCCGGGGGCTGGTGAAAGCCACGAAATAAGAAATTCGTGAAAGGGGCATGATTTCTCATCAAATGAGTTGGAGAAAACATAACAGTGGGATTTTTTTCCTTTAAAAAAGTCGTTACTGTTTAGGAAAAATTTAAAAAATGATATTCAAAATTTTACCTTTCTGAGTTACTAAAAAAATTTCTGAAATCAAGTAACAGAAAAAACTCGTGACTTGGTCTACGATCACCGACGACAAAACGAAAAAGATGATGGTCACGAAAAACGAAGGCACAACGGTCTGCGAATCAATTTCGATCGGTTTAGTTCGTCGCAGTTGAGAAACCAAGTAAAATTTTGTTGGGCATCGTTTTTGTAATTTGCCGTAGGCATTGGCACCATTTATCTTAATAGTGAAACAAGTAACACGTGTCAAGCAGGCGAGGAGGTTCCATTGTAGGGGCCGGGAGAGAAGAGACGACAAAGGTAGTGCTCCTGGGCGCTATTCTCAAAGTAGCAAACATCCGGACAGATTCTACGTCCCTTTCATTTGCTTTTAGAACAGTTTCTTTAAACAATATATCTGCTGCATCAATTTGGCAGAGCACACATCAACAGATGTCCTATTTTCACTATTTGTCAAATTCAAACACCGAAAATGTAGGCATGTAAATATAGAATGAGTTTTGCTACCATTTTTGTCACCAATTTTAGTTCGTGACAAATGCACACTGGGTTTTTGTTCTTTACGATCCAAATGGAACTCAAGATTTACAGCAGCATCCTCGTTGAAGGAGAGAATTATAGGAAAAAAACAAAAAGGGAATATAAGGAAAAAAAAAAGAGAGGATAAGCTAGGAAATCAGACTTCTACCCTCATAATAAATAATAATTTCACGACTATCTTAAATAATATATATATATATATTTTTTTCTTGTCAAGGTAACTAACAGTAAATAACTAACACCGTAATATAGTACCGTAACACTACATTACGAACCTTTTTTTTTTGGAAATAGGAGGGCTAGTGCCCGTGAAATTAAAACTGGCCCGTTACAACCTACTTAGTGTAAGGCCTCCTCTCGGCTTCTTGTGAGGTTGCGACCGTCGGCCTCGTCAAACCCCCTTCACATTACGAACCTTTTGACACATTTGTAACATGCCATCCACATTACCACGTGGTTTCGAAAAAGACCGCCAATTTGGAGCATCAAATCCGCCATAAACATCCACGAGACAATCGGGCAGGTGATAGAAAATTGGCCCATGGCCGTTACAATCTAATTTCAACCAAGTCTCACATATAGACAAATACCAAGAAGTTGCATCCTGTCAAAACTCTCAAATTGTACACGACACTTCAAAACAAAATATTAAGTAAAACCAAAGTAGGCATAGACATGAAAGGAGGAACATCTCAATCCAATGGGGAACAACTACTCCTTGTATAGTGGTGATCTCTTACTGTTTGGAGAGAACTATGAAACAACGCACATGGCCAGGTTCTGCTTCTAGCATTTTCCTCAATAGTTACGATTACCGGATTTGGGAGGGAGAACAGAGCAAGCCTGAAGCATCTGCACCTACCTCGGCTATTTCACAAACGGAACAGAGGTTTCCTGCCTCTGTAGGAACGAAGCGGGAACCACAGTACGGGCAGGCGACATTCTTTTGTCCATGGTAGATTGGAGTATATGTCGCTCCACATACCACAAACGGGTTTCTGAAATCGTACTTCAGCTCAGCTATGTCTTTCAAGTTCTTCTCCGTGACTTGCAATACTTGCCTGGCTGTCCTCAACTGGGTCTCATTAGTAGGGTTGCTCTCCAGCAGTCGCCTGGCAAAGTCATTTGCTGTTGCATAATTCTTGGCCTTGAAGCAGATAGTCATAGCGTTGCTGAGTGCGATCCTTAAGTGTTGCAGTTGAAGATTGCAGTGTGTGAAGTAGGCCGCAAGTTCCTGCTGTCGCACCACATCATCTTTTGTTTCTCTCCTTTTCAATTCCAGTTTCATACCCAGCACGTACTCCTTCACAGTTACGACCAAATCTTTTACCTCATCAACTTCCCTCCTTGACTCAACAACAATCAGAGGAATGGTATGAAGAATGCTGAGAAAGATTCGAAGTGCTTCGGATATCTTCCCTGCAGTAGTGGCTTTGAAACCAGCCTTGAGTTTATCTGTCAACTGAGAGAGACTGAAAACTAATGCAGGAGGGCCCCTCACATTGGGGCTGGCAGACTCACTCCAACCCCGCTCAACTGCCATAGAAATGATAGGGGTAGATGAAAACGCACGCAAGTATGTGTGACTGCCCATATGGAGATCCAGAAACATGGACCGCAACGGAACAAAGTTTTTTATTCCAAGTTGCCTGTTCAGAAGCCGCATGGCTGTATCAAATTGTCCAGGTCCAGCCGCAACATGGTCAGCAGCAAGGGATGAATTCTGAGTCCATATCTGGCTCACTGGCATGCCAGGAGTAGGAACTACGTAAACAGATGACCGAGCACTGACTGAAGCCCTTGGCGTCTCTTCCTCTGGAGGAAGGTCTAGTGGCTCCAGGTCCCAACCTCCCTCCTCATCATTTTCTTCAGCCACTTCCCCATCCCCTAAGATTGCTGCTACATCTCCATTCTGTAAGCCATCCTCGTCCACAATATCCAGTTCCTCACCCCATTCACCATTCGTACCATCTTCCTCTTCTTCGTCAGCAACGTCTCTTCCCATGTTTTCCAGCCCACCTTCAAATATACCCCTCA
Organism: Hypericum perforatum; assembly: GCA_012979155.1. NCBI lineage: Eukaryota > Viridiplantae > Streptophyta > Magnoliopsida > Malpighiales > Hypericaceae > Hypericum > Hypericum perforatum. The sequence continues at coordinate 3,962 of SOPF01028792.1, read as the reverse complement.
CGACTCTCAGAAGAGGCCAATCACCACCAGAGATCACTGGAGTTGGAGGCATAAGAAGAGACGGTGCTTTACCATCTGGAAGAGAGGGAACATTATCTCCCAATTCAGCTGCCAGGCGTTCAGCTACCTCTTCAAGCCCATGAGTTTTAGCAGTTAAATAGGCAAGGGGCAAATGACCAGCATTCTCCAAAATTTTGACTCGTTCTTCAACGTCACCCAAGTATAATGCATTATGAAATTGACCCATGACATCATTCTTGACTTCAGCAATCTTTAGCATCTTGGACAGCTTGTCCAAATTCCCAGTAATAAGATAAAGAAAAGACAATCTCTCAAAGTTTTTTGTCCTCTGATAAGCATATTCGACAATCCCTGAATTACCTTGACGAAGAGCTTCCACTCCTAATCTATACCAGTGATCTTTTTCATCAATTTCCTTGGCCGAGGCAACAGCAATCTGAATGTTGCCACTCTCCAGGGCCAAATTAAACCGAGTTCTCTCATCTTTCACAAAATGGAGGGCAACTTCAGGGAACCCCTTTTGCTGTAAATAAGCTATCACTGCCTGGCCAACCAGCTGTGAGTTCCTTATCATGCTCATAACATGGTCAAACCTCTTCTTCAACAATGAAAGCTTGAAGAGATATTCTGTTGCATCAATGACCACTGCCCTGTTCTTCCCATCCCTATCCAAGCAGAATATCGTGTTTCCAGAAACCTTGGTGATGTATATGGGAACATCAAGTGTTTTTATGATTCCACTGTCACCATTTGGAAGGCAGTATTTGATGTGATTCAAAGTGGTGTAAATGAAAACACCATTGTCATCCCAAGCTCCACTTTTTACACGAATTGTTTCATGAAGAGTGCACTGGTGTACAAGCTTCTTAGTAGCAATTATAATGGCATGCTTGCTGAGCAAGGCAACAGTTTCCATGTCATTGGACCAGACAACATACTTCACAAATGGCGTCTGGAGATCCCCGAGAACTATCCTCTGTTGCAAATCAAAAATCACCACTCTGTCATCTGCCCTCAATAACAAATTACCGGTGCCTGCATAGAATATTGCATCAGCTGCAATAGGGAGGGTACTTTTTTTCACAACTTCATTCTTTATGTTCTTGACCAACACCTGATTGCTGCTTCTGTCCAATACAGCAAACCTATTCCGAGCCACAAAGATAGCTGAAGCCCCTGAACCTCTCTTTGGCTCTTGTAAAGTGTCTCCCCTTCCCATGCTCTCTTTTGGGACAAAATACAGCTCATATGATCCCCCCTCGACATCAGAACAGACAAGAACAGCATTTTCGGTAGGGCTGAAAGAAATAGTTCGAGGACTCTGGTTCAGGCTAGTGGTACCAGGCCGCCTGATAGGAATGATTTGCATGTCTTTCTGTGTTGAAAACTCAAAGAAACGCAAAAACCGATCTTTGGTATAGAACAAAGAATCACCACTAACAGCAAAAGCTGGTCTTTCTCTCTCCAACTTAAAGACAATCATACCACTGTCATGACCTGCGGCCAAGAGGTTCATCTCAGGATGTGATGCAAGTATCCAAAAACGATCATGCTCTCGACGAAAAGTTTGAACCCCTGTACGTTTAGTAACATCCCACACACGAATGCTTTTATCTTCTGAGTTAGACACGATGATATCCTGTTTGGCATGGAACAGGACACATGATATATTATTCATATGTCCTCTCAAAGTGTCAACTTCCCAGGCCTTTGTATCTGTAAAAATGGAAAATGGAGGAACACATCATACTTCATGAGCTATATATTATTATATAAACGAAAAAGTATATCTCATGCTAAGATAACGAAAAAAAGGTTGAAACCTCATTGCATTAACTGACATAAAAAGATGACATATATATATTCAATGAAGTCATTCTTACCGTTCATACGCCAAAGTTTCAGCTGGCGATCATCTGCACCAGAGACAATCAAGGGGAGGGATGGGTGGAAGGATGCCCAGTTGACCCCTCTATCATGGCCCTCCAGTACATATTTAACAACAGCATCAACGCCTCCAAAAAGATCCGAGTTCATTTGACTTAGCCTCAGGATGTCATCTGCAGGAGATACAGTTTTCTTTTTCAAAGAACTAATATCCCATACACGAACAGTTTGATCTAAAGAGGCTGATACAAGCAGGTCTTCTTTAGGGTGGAACGAGGCACACATCACATAATGGTTGTGGCCCGTCAACACAGATATACAAGTGCGGGACTGCCAGTTCCAAATGCGAATTGTCTGATCGTCGCTAGCACTCACAATCCATGGATTCTCATGATGAAACTGAACTGTACGGATGTAATCAAGATGTCCAAGAAGTGTAAAAAGACATCTGTGCAGCTTGTAGTTCCATACTTTGATTTTGTAATCATCACCTGGATATTCATTGAATTACAGAGATAAGAATCCAGCAAAAAGGACTAACAAGTTGATTGAGAGTAAAAGCATTCCAAAATTCCATGTCACCGTCTGATGCACAAAAAGAACTTAAGTTCCAAATGAGCAACAGTATACAAAATTTCGAATTTTCCGTTTAAAAAAAATATATAGTGCAATTTCTGAATGTGCATATCGTGGGAGAGCGGGTGAATTGTATCCACATGAAACAACCACCTCCGGACTCATCAACTCAATGCAGTCACAACTCACAAGCACAGAAACAAATCAATGCATAGATGGAATTATTCATATAGAATCGTTTACACTTCCTCACTTCACCCTATTGTTGCGTAAGTTCCACAAGAATGCACTATCCTATTGATTCATAAATTGACATGATTCCTAATATACCCAAAAGAACCAAGGAAACATCAAAACTAAGAAGCAGTATCAATCACGTGAGCCCTAAGATCCAGTACAGCATCTGGTCAACCAATCCTTGATATGAAAATCCAAAATTCAATCAAATCTAAAGCACTGTCCTCAATTCCACCTTATGTTCCAACGCTGTCCTCAATTCCAAAATTATTCATCTGGGATCCTTGAAGAGCAGAATAGTAATCATGAGGCATAAGATTACCCTTCCTCACTTCACCTTCTTGTTGCTTAAATTCCGTAAGAATGCACTATCCTATTAATTCCTCAATTAAGCTAGATCCTAATAGATCCAAAAAAACCAAAGAAACATCAGAACTAAGAAGCGATTTCAATCACGTGAGCCCTAAGATCCAGTACAGCATCTGCTCCACCAATCCTTTACAGGCAGATCCCAAATTCAATCAGATATAAAAAACTGTCTGTAATTCCCCCTTATATTCCAAGATCTTACAACGCATCAACGGAAGGGTCTAAACAGCTAATCACCATCGCCAGGGACTCTAAATCAACCAACAAGCTTCTGCGGGCAACCAAAAACTACACCGGGAGGCCAACAAAACGCACATCCAAACCGCTTCCAGATCTCGCACGCGCTGATCCTAAAAAAAATACGCACAGAGTAACCGAGTTCGGAATCGCATTACCTCCGGACACAAAGAGGGGCTGCATCTTGTGGAAGTGGACTCCACGGACGGGGCCGTCGTGCTCGTCGAAGCGATCGATGAGCGTGCCCATCCGGTAGTCCCATAGCTGGATCACGCCGCTGTGGAGGCTGGCCAAGATCCACGGCCTCTTGCTGTGGAAGCTCAGACCCTTCACCCTATTACTCTTCGTCTCGAACTTCGTCAACATCTCTCTCCTCGATCTCCTCCTAATTACAGTTATTTATCTCTTCTCGTTCACCTAATCGCAAACAAAAAGAAGAAGCAAAGATAAGCAAATCGCTTTGCGGCCAAAACCTGAGGCAGATCCTGTTTCTAGATCTGACCTGATCAAAACGCAGCGTAACCGGACCACTCTCTCTCTCTCTCTCTCTCTGTGCGTAGCGAAGGAGTGTGATAGCGAGTATTAGAATCTACGGATATTAGTTTTCTTCTTTTTTGTGTTTTTATTTTTTATTT
>SOPF01028791.1:0-122168 GCA_012979155.1 Hypericum perforatum | reverse complement strand
ACATTTGTCGTCCATGGTTCATTTTGTTTCTAATCTGAATAAAATGAATTAATAGGTATTTGAATATTGAATAATTTCAAACGAGACATAATTGCAAGTGGTGGAATATGTTTTAGTTTAAATTCCATGTACATGAACCTCTTCTTGCAACAGCTTTGAAATCTTTATCATGTCTCATGAGATCTGAAGACCTTCTAATCTGTCAAGCATTTCTTATTTTCGATGCATTGAATTGATGAGGGCACTTTTCGATATAACAAGTATGGCTATTGGGCTGAAATTCGAATGCCACCCCAAATTCATCCACAAAGTTAATTAAACTTAATTTACAAGAACATTATATTATAGTCATCATCGACCCTTCAATTCAAATCTTATAATAATAATATTTTATCTATTTAAATTTTGAAATAAAAATTATTTCGATATCATAGAAATAGATTTTTGATCAAGCCATATATATCATATGTCTTTCATGTCTTTAGCACTGTTTGCTGGGAGTGTTCAAACATTTCATTTCTGTTGCCATTTTTTGATCCTCGAAATTGCTCCTCCGATCCGGTAATTAAGGCGGAACTTCCAACGAACAAACTAATAGCAAACCTTATCCATGCAAAGATACAGCAGTGTAATTACTAGTCTCCACGTCCTCATCCATTTCTTACCTTAAACCTAATAATTTAGACAAAGTTTTTATGGCCATAATTAGCAAGCACTAATTACGCTTAACACCCAAAACGATAACCAAAAGATGGCGAGTCTTGTGTGTCTAGATAAGTGTTGACTGTTAACAATTCTACTCCCCACCATTAATTTCCATCTATGAATTAGCCATACAGCGAACAGCAAAAGAAAACTATAAGGCATTACCGCTGTCCTTTTTTCACAGAAAAATATATATAGAAGGGAGTTAATTGTGCTTGTACTTGAGATAAAGAGGAAGAAAAGAAATAATTAAAAGGGATATTTCGAAGCAACGTTATTGGGAAATGACATTTCCGTCTTAAACTTCTTACCATAGAAAGCAATAGAAATTGGTGGGGCGCAATTAATACTACTCCTCCCTAGTTCATTTCATGTTCTTATTAGGACCTCCTTATAAATAGATATAATATATATGTGTGTATATATCTATAGAGAACAAGCAAGCATACATACATATCAGATTATAGGCCAGAATATATATATTTTTTGAGCTCTCAGAAGAAGCGAAAATGGCTACTAATTCGGATCTCTCAACTATACTCCCGAGAGTTCTCATCGTCTCGAGGCGCTCCGTTCGGAAGAACAAGTTTGTTGATTTTGTGGGTAAGATTTCTTTCTCCAGTCTCTCGTTTTTTTGAATTTTTTTCTTCTAAAATTTGGTTGTTGTTTGCATGTTCCATTAAAACCGGAGAGATGTAATAATGATCTTTGTGTCTTGAATGTTTATATGTCCGAATAAATGCGAAGATTCTAACATGGCAATATGAACAGGAGAGTACCATCTGGACCTGATCGTGAACTACGGGGCGGTACCGGTGATAGTGCCGAGAGTGAGCGGAGTACACATGCTCCTGGAAAGCTTCGAGCCAATCCATGGCGTGCTCCTCTGCGAGGGAGAGGACGTGGACCCTTCTCTCTATGACTCAGACCTCGCCAACTTCTCTCCACAGGAGCTCCAAGAGATCCGCAACCTCCACGCAAGCGACACGGCCATCGACAGAGAGAAAGATACCATCGAGCTCAGGCTAGCCAAGCTCTGCCTCGAACGGAACATCCCTTACCTCGGAATCTGTCGTGGTTCACAGGTTTCTTCTTCTTCTTTTCCCATACAACCCAAATCCAAATTTATAGCTATATGAATTTTGTCCAAATTATCATATTATTAGTTTTGAAAATTATTTACTTGTTTATAAATGTTATAAATTTACTTGGTTGATATAATATTCTGTGGTATAAAAACGAGTTAATTTTTTTTTATAACTCGATTTTTATTCCATTATAAGAAAATGTACATATTTATAGCCACCAAGTGTTAAAACTCTCTTACCACTAGGTTGTAGTTGTAGTCTCGTTTTAAAATTCTAACAAGTAAAATTTCTCTACGGGTAAAAAAGCCAACTGTTTTTAGTGCCAAAGTTATTTAACACCCTGATAATCTCCTATGCAGGTGGATTATTGTTATCCACACGACCCTCGTTTCATCGATTTATTATTGATTTATGTACCGTTTTTCTCAGGTACTTAACGTTGCATGTGGAGGTACACTTTACCAAGACGTAGACAGGGAGCTATCCAAAGAGAATAACGTCCCAAAAGAGCAAAGAGTGAGCCACATGGACTACGAGAACTACGACGGCCACAGGCATCGGCTGGACGTAGTTGAAGGGACCCCATTGCACCAGTGGTTTAACGAGTCTCTGGGTCAGAATATGGAGATAATGGTCAATAGCTACCACCACCAAGGTGTTAAGAAATTGGCTCAGAGGTTTGTTCCTATGGCTTTCTCTCCTGATGGGTTGGTTGAAGGGTTTTATGATCCTGATGCTTATAATCCTGAGGAGGGCAAGTTCATTATGGGCCTCCAGTTCCATCCTGAGAGGATGAGGAACGAAGATACCGACCAATTTGATTACCCTGGCTGCCCGGCCGCTTATAAGGTATACGTGCTCGTACAAACTTCGACATGATAATTCTTCGTTAGATCGTAACGCTGGTGGTATATACAAATTCTGGTGCAGGCGTTTGTGAAGGCGGTGATCGCCTATAAGAGGAGGCTGAACCACACTGAATCCTTGGCGGGAGAGCCGAAACTCAACCAAGAACTAGAGACCAAGCGGAAGGTTATAGCTAGAAGCTTCTCAATTGCAAGAAACGTGTATAGTTTAGGCAGTAACGGAAAGGTTTCATATCACTTGTCCGAATTGGACATTGGAGCCCAGTTTCTAGAGGTTAGTCCATTAACCGGTGACGTGTTAAATGAGATGTTTGGAGTTCAGATGATAAGAAGGTAGTTTTTTGCTCTGATTGGCAGGCAAACACGGCACTGAGCTTGCAGCAAGAGATCAGGTTGAAGCAGATGGGTGCGACGGTGAGGAACGCATCGGCGTACAGAGAGAGGTTGAAAATGAACGATGGGAGGGAAAAAATGGCACGAAACATAATGGGGAAGATGACCATTGCTCAGCTATCTGACCTCTTGTCTTTTTACCACATGATGGGAAAATTGTGTACAGAGACTTTGGAGATTAAGCTTCAAGGAGGGTTGACCGAGGAACCTGATTTATGACATGTTTTAATTCATGCACACCTCAGGAATATACCAAAATGGTCATCACTCCACTTGATGCTAGGAATTCTATTATATCAACGTAACAATGGTTTTATGTAGTTTCATGGTCACGATTAGCTGAAGCTAAAGTTCCTCTAAAAAACTATTTAAGTTCGGCCTCTTAGAAATCTTTACCAACTTTTGTAAGCACTTCAATGAGTATCAAGATATTACTAACTCAAAATCGACGGGACCTTGTCTAATCAATGAAAAGGTTCCATTGGGGCTGGAGGATCAAACTCCATAAGCAAGCATTCCAATCAAATTCCTCTTAAAAATTTATAACAAATTACATCCTAGGCTTAGATCATCAGGACCCAAAAAAAGTGCCTGGTTTATCGTTACATGCCCTTCTCTATAAATATAGAGCATATAGAGAGTATGATAAGATTTCCAAAAGCCCTAAAAGGGTCATTTAAGTAAAATTCAATGCAGAACACTTGAGCAGCGCCATCCTACCTGTTCTTAGTCTAAAGCTGTCAGCTGTCCTATGTTTCATTTTCTGATACTATAACAGGATATGGATCCCAGATCATGTGGGCACCAAGCTATCGACGGGCTTCACTTCTTAGATGTCGGGAAATAGTGTAGGGGACATCATAAATTTGGATTACCTACTACTGAAAAACATGTAATCAGGATGATTCGCCTGAAGCGATCTCAGCCAATTGTCAGCAGCCCGCAAGAGGGAGTCGGCTCGTTCACGGTCATATCCTCGGGTGGAGGTCCACAGTGAGCTTTTCAACTTGTATGATGCAAGACCAAAGACAGGCAACGACATCTTCGGCACTCCATCCATCTCACTCTGACGTGACATTGCTGGAGCAATTGCACTTGTGGCACCTACGATAATGTACATAATTTCTAATCAGGATGCATTTCATATAAATGCAAGTAATCTGACTATTTCTCCCATAATAAAGGCTTCTACAAAATAGAACCAAGAATCTCAAATAGCAAACCAAGTATGGAGCAAATAAAAAATGGGTGATAACAGAAATGTCCATATGGAATCCTACAAAAAGGTCACCTAAAAGGATAAACAGCCCAAGCATCAGATGCGCAGAACCACATATGCAAAGCTGTCCCTTACCTCCCAATGGAGTATGCAGAGAATGATACGTCAAAAAACACGCATCGAGGTCTTTTAGCGTTGGCCCTGTTGGTATTCTGTAAATTGGATACCTAAAAGAAAACAAAAATCAAGTTTTAAAATCAAAGTTGCATAATAAAATGGCATAGTCAAGGAAATCAAACACTTAAAAATGATGAGTACCAGGCCACAGAAATCCAACTTGAAGGATGTAAATCACAACTTCTAAGAGTTTTCAGTGCAGGAATTCGAGAAGCAAGATCCATTATCTGCAACAAGCAATATGTCAGTAAAGACACAACATGCAAGTCCATCAATGGCATGATTACTTTCCATGCATAAACAATCCAGGATACATGTTCACGACATTAATCAACTAGAGTCCACACCTTATCAGCTAATGGTTCACGGTTGTAGGGGGGGTCATACTCAAGATACTCGAAGAATAGCATCCCCTTCGAATTTATTGATTCCCCTTCATCACTAGAGAACTCCTCATCATTGGAAATAGGTTCTCCTTTCAATGACAAGCTACCGACTCTAAGCTGAAGTTCATTCGCTATGTGATGGTGATTCCATAGCTGCCCGGAATGCTTTGGACCTCCTTGTTCGCAATCACTACTACCATCGCTACTTGAGTCCCTAAAGTCACTGTCACTATCTTCACCTGGCCACCTGTGGTTACAAAGAACAAAGACGTTAACATAGATGGTTTCACGACATGTAATCATAGTTAATCTGAGTGTATCTTCTTTTTGTTAAAAAGGGAAATATTGGCTGTGCTCCACAGCCGAGGATGTAAGATGTTACTGCTATTTTCGCATATCCCCGCCCAACAATATAACAACAGCGACAATAAACAAACAGAAGTTTAACAAAACAATAACAGACAAGAGTAAGTGAGATTTGAAGATATTGCAATCCAGATTTGACCAACGACAAAAACAGAATTTTAATTAACTAGAATAATGAGGATTCTGAGCAAATATTGGCTCAGAACGGAAACACAAGCATGGTACTAGTAACAGCATTCTTGACTCTGGCTTTAAAGGGCACTTTCCATTATCACTGATATAACGGAAAATCTCTCTCCAAATCATCTAGCCGTAAAATATCTACGACGACCGAAAGTGACAATTCCTTCCAAGTACAAAAAAGAACTTGAACAATAAATGCGCAAGCTCTAAGTGGAACAGCGATAATCAGCACAGCTAAAAAAAGCCAAAAGGGAAACACGTCAAATAGTACACAGTCCACAGCCCTTAGCAACATAACATGTTCTGAGAATTATAGCTATTACCAAATAAATTCACCACAAATACAGCAATTCAGTTACCTTGACTTATCACACGGTTTTAAAGATTCCCCATATACTTGGATCCCTGACAAGTACGGAACATAATACTGAACAACACAGTCGCTCTCGTTCAAAACTAGAGGAACTCCGGCACCGTAGGCACTCCATTCCTTGAACGACTCCCACAAATCACCAAGAACAAAGTAAGGCTGACGACAGTCTGCGACATTCGTCCTCAAGCCCCGCGCCGTGGTCTGCATTAGCCCAACTAGTTCGTAAAAGAGCTCACAAACAAATACAAAACAGTGCTGACCCCACCTATAACCCAACACAAATCAAAGACCATTCGGGTAACGCTATTACCAACTACGCGACCGCAAAAATGACAATTCGACATTATCCTTTCAACTAACACCATCCGAGTAAGCGTAAACAACCAAATCCTCATCTCCGGGCTCCCTCGAAGATCCTAAACAATTGAAACTCCCTACTCCACCAGCTCAGCTAGTCCCATTGGCACTAGTAACCATCACTAATTCTAAACACATTTAGCGATAAACCCAAAAAACGCTATGACTAACTTAATTATCAACTAAATAAATTATCCAAGTAAAAAAAAAAGGGCAAAAATTTCCAAAAAAAAAGCTGAAACCTTGGGCAAGTACTGGGCGGGGACGGAAGGGACGATGGAGCCGATGAACCGGTCCAGGTTGCTGGAGGGGGCAGCGGCCGCCTCCTCCACCACAGGGAGCTGCGGTTGCCGGGACCCGGCCGGGGAGATGTCGCTGTGGGCCCTACGGAGCAGCTGTTGCAGGCTACGCGCCTTCCTTGGGTAGTAGAAGCGGTCCTCGTCGGCACCCCTCCCGCGCGTGCACTGCACTCCTGTACCTAGCATTTCCCCACTAGTTTCCTCCTCCCTTCAAGATTTTTTTTTATTTTTATTATAAAAAAAAGAAAGAAAAAAAAGGATCTGGACGCAGTTTACAGCTACGCGGCGTCGTTTTAGGGAGTTTCCGGGGGAAATTGTTCTTTTTTTCTCGTCGAGTGAAGATAAAACCCTAATGATGAGTTGGGAGCTTCGGTGGGTGTAGAGCGGAGGAGGGGCAGAATGGTAATAACAAAGGGCAGAGAAAGGGTAAGATGGGAAGGTGAGATAGAGGGGGTGTGTTAGAGAAGGAATAAGAAAATGAAGGGTGGTTGGGGATGGAGGAGGAGAAGGAGGGGATTATGATTTTTTAATAATACTATAATAATATAAAATTTGGGTTTAATTATTGATTTGATATTAATTTCATTCTCGGATTTGGAATGAATAATAGTCATTGGACTGAATTTAGTTGATATTTGACTAGAATTAATGTTAGGCTTGGATATTGACATGAGCCCGTTTTCTTATTCTTTCTAATTAATAATTAATCAATCAATCAATAATAGTAATTGAAGATATGTGAAGACTGTTGGCAGTTACTATAGTTGACCGAGAAGTTATCTATCTTCCGATTATCCTGAAAAAGCAGTTACTTTTAAAATTTGAATGAAGTGTCTTATTCTCAAAAAAAAAAAAAAGCAGTTACTTTTAAAATTTGATACGAAAAACCAAATCGGAACGAATGAGCCCATTACACACACTCATGTTGATGTTACTGTTTTAATAGGCTTGTAGTTTTTGGGCCATTTGATTTTTCTTTTTGGTCCGCTAACCAGAAGCCCACATATATGAGTGAATAATGTGCTCACTTTCTAATGTTCTACTCCATTTCTCTAGGAGGAGAACTCTGAATTTGTTTTTTTTCTAGTCTTTTAATATTAAGGTCGTATTCGATATTAGAAATATATACACACGTTGCACTAATTTTTTAGCAAGTAAATGGCAAAACTAGTAGCATGTAGACCAAGCTAAACATTTTAAGATAATAATGAAAAACTCCTAAATTTCAAACATATTTTATCAACTAATTTTGGACTTCATATTTTCGAATGAAACAATCTTCGTTGATGATTGTCTTCTCACCGATACATACGGAGTCTGAAAGTAAGTTTGATGTTAACTTGATATCAAGACCCTGTTAATTAAACTCATTTGTCAGAATTGAACCATAAAATGTCAACAATACATACACATCTCGTTTTATCCGCAAATGTAACATCTGGATAACTCAAACACAAAGGCAGGCCAACTATGATGTTTGACTTTTATACGTGAACTCTAATTCAGTTTCCCACTTAACCAAATTGCTGAATTTTCTTTGTCTCTTGGTTTGAACCATGACAACCAATTTGGGAGCCTTTTAGTACCCGATTTAGGAGAAAAAAATCAAAAAACTTGCTCAAAATGGGAAGCAAGCTGATTAAGGTCGTCCCACAAGCCACAAAGTAGCTTGACTTCTATATGATGTCGGATGTCTGGTCCTTCGCCTCGTCGACAAAGTCCAAATTAGACAGAGACATGGCAACTAATTGTGCTTTTTATCACTCTTCAATAAATAATTGTGCTCTTTATTCGGGTCTAGAAAAAAAATGTGCACCTAACAAAATATCTCTGCATAACACCCACTTTAGAATTTTCAATCAGCCATCTTTATAATATAAAAAACTCCGATCACCCACTAAATCAATCCCAATACTAAAACATTTTAACTAAGTTCAAGGGTTTAGGTTGTTAATTTCAGTTACAACAACCTTGTATTCATCAAATAATGCGCGATTAACCACCTTCCAACATATATCTTATCTAAGTTCCAATCACATCAATTTTGAACAAACAAAGTTGACAAACTTGAAAATTAGTTAAAAGCTTGACCAAAATAGTTCAATTTTTTAAACTATGATCTCATTTAAATCACCGGGAGGAACTAGTGAGCCGGAGGATACCATAAAAGGAATTTTGTTTTCTTTTTGTATTTCGCCATCGATGCTTCGTGTCAGGCTCTCTGCTTGTTTTCTTTTTGTTCTCTTCCTTTTCTTTTAATAAAGAATTTTACTTACCAAAAAAAACTCTGATACCCTGTGACATAAATTTTATTTGACTTAAAGCCAAGTGATACTTGCAAAAGTTAAGGTATTTCGTGTATTATGTCACAACTAATAATTTTATTCGTGTTCACATAAAAAATTAAGGAAAAAATTCACTTCATATTATATAGTTTGCCATCATATAATTTTAAAAGGACTTTTTGAATCTCAGGGATTTTTCAGTGCTCTATGGTGCCCATGCATCATATCGGTCTCTTTATATTTAATCATGTTCGTCCACTTCTTTAACCCAAGAATAATTTTGGCAAGTCGGGATTAGAAAGTCGGTTGTCCCAAGGAAGCTCGTGATCAATACGGTGACGTATGATTTGTTCTGAGATTAACCAGCTTAATCAAGTTTTCCCACTTACCTTTAATTAGTTAGTTGTACGTGTTGACTAACTTACAATAGCATCGACCCATGCCAAAAGAGCTGTAGGGAAACTGTCATTGTGACCAAGATTTTAGTTTGTTTCAATACTTACAAAACCAAAATTTCCTGAAAACTTATATCTTAAATTGAGTTGGATAAGAGATGATAGATCTTTGGGTCTTAACCAGTCATATGGTGGTTGATCCATCGGAAGAAAATTCAAAATACAATTTTGTACACTTTTTAAAGGTCGGTTTTTATACAACGTTAAAGTTTGAATTTTAAAAGTCCTTATACGGTTAGGTTTCAATTTCGTACGTTAAAAGATTAATTAGCATGTGATGTTGGTATATGTCATCATGATATTAGGGAAAATACCTAATAAAACCATGCATTTCCATGTGCAACCCTCTAGTGGCCATGTAGAATACCTTGTAATGACAATGAAAAAGCCTTACAGCTGGACCATTCAATTGCTTGTAATTCGTGCTTTCGCGAACCTATTCACTTGTTGAAAGATCATAAAGATCTAACTAAAAGGGTACACAAGTTAAAATTCGGGTTTTTAATAAAAAACGGTATCAAACACTTGTAATTTTTTTATAAGTTGATTGATTTTATTCCAATGTTAGAGAAAATACATACTTGCAACTCCCGGGTGATGAATTCCTCGTACCACGAGATAGAAGTCTCACCTTATTAAAATTTTATTGAGATAAAATCATGTGTGAAGGCCTCGACATGAAAAGAGCGCCTAGTGTTTGCTGCTAAATCTATTTAATACCCTAGTGTAACAAAATGCAAAGCAATTCCCAAAATCCCATATTGGTGGTGATAAAAAAAAAAGTTATGGACGCATAAGGCATGCAACGCGAGCTAATCCACCAGTAAACTGTACCATGTATGATGTAAGGTATCGTCCATAAACGCATATTTGATCAATTAATTCGAGTTCGAATATACATTAGTATAATTTTCAGCTGTTAGTTTAATTTGGCGGCTAGTGTAGCGGCTCGAAGAGAGATTTGTTTAATGGTCGTTGGATCACGAAGATGGTGCATCTTTGACCACGCCGATATACGGAAACCCATACAGCTTGGAATGCCTTGGATCCGCTAATAATGTTAATCATATGCGCATATGATTGACCAAACATATTTTAAATTTGTATGAGACTATATAGTATACAGTATACATTATAGTTGATCATCATGAATATATTCCCTTATCTTTAATATATATATATATATATAATATGTTTTTATAACTGAGAAACATGATGAGTTAATAGTTGTGTTGTGTTGCTTAAGGATGAGGTATCAAGTTTAAATTATTAAAAATACATATACACTTGTTTATCTAATTTTTTTTGTCAAACAACCTGATAAAATCCAATTAAAAGTCACCAAACTTGCTGCTGTGATCCAATTTTCTCACAGTAATACGAAAATAATAATACCCTTTTGTTCTTTTTGGTCACTCACTTTTTTTCCACGAGTCTGGATCACACTAGAAAATAGGGTGGGCTCCTATAAGAATGAAGAAAATATCATAGAGAAATGAAGCATTAATTTTTCTTTCCAACAACAAAAAAAATATCAACATTCAACTATAGCTCAACATTTTTAAAGGGATAACAAAAAAAAGACAATGGTAGTTGCTACAGCACTTGCCAGTTGTTCTGTTTTATATAAATTGAAGGCTCTCACAAACCACTTCCTTCTGTATACACAAGAGAGATGCAAATGTTTTAAGTGGGTAAATTAAAGAGTTGATAGGTATAGTTTTGTTTCCTTACTGCGGCTACAGGAGGCATCCAAAGGGATCGCATTGATCCAGTCTAAATGCAATATCACTGGATCATGCTATCTCTTTGGGTTCCTCCTTTAGTCACTTCTTACTAGTGATTAAAGGTTGTTCTAATTTGTCGTTAGTCCTAATTCGGGTGGTAGAGAGTGAGATAACAATTCGGAAGGAGGTACCAGTATGGTGCAGGTAGCTAAACTAGGCTATATAAGAAGAGATATCAGCTAATGGGAGAGAATGATATTGATTTCTGTGTTGAAACCATAAGGAGAAGAACGGCAATTGATGTGTATCATTTCCTACAGATCAAGTAAGTATGAGCAATATTATTTATATTAGCTTATTGATTACCCTTTTATGCTTTACTCTTTGTCTAATTTTTTTAGTCCTTTTACCAAATAGATGAATTGGTATTGAGCTTATAGTATAGTAATTAGGGAAAGAACAAGCTTAATAAGTTGATATAATTCTAGGAGAGGCCAATTAATTAAAGAAGAAAAATCACATATATTTGCCTCTTTTTGTGCTGCGAAATATTTTTGGGAGCAACTGTGGAGCAAATCTCTACTGCTAGTTAAGAATTGATCATTTCCATTGTTATGATTGGTAGTAAATTTAATTTACCTATCAAAAAAGAATGATTGGCCGTAAAATTTTTAAAGAGTGACATCAAACAAAATTATTGTGTTTTAAGCATTTGTTCTAGTAGTATAACACGAAGATGGTTCGATGGAGGTTCATCTTCAAACCCTGAAAAAGGTAATTTTAGACATAAAACTTATCTTATTGTATCTTCTTGAAAAATCCATCTGCAATATGAACAAATTTAGCAGGGAATCATGTGACCGGAAATTTACATACATTTAGCTAGACCTTAGATACATTTTTTTGAAAGATACAAATTTTAGTAATGGCATCACCATGTGGCACGTGATTCGAAGCCAAATTGGTCTTTCGATCCTCCTTGATTTGGTTTGTCGATTAGTAGTTAGAATAGGTTTTGGTATTGTGTGGGTAGTTTGTTTGCAGTCTTGGGCGATTTCTTGTGTTGCAGCACTTGGTGCACTATCGTTTGTTGCACTTTGGTTGCTGTAGTTGATGTTTTCCCTGCGTTTTTATATGTTTTTGGGTTAAATATTGCTTTTTAGCTTTCTGTTGGAGTGCAAAATTATTAAATTCGAAGGTTCATTTTTTTCCTGCAACAGTTTGTATCTAGTCTGTGATTTTTTTTTTTTGTGAATGTAAGTACTCTTGGAGTTCGTTTGAGGAATAATATATTACTTATAAAAAAAACAACTTCATGCTAAACCTTCGATATGCAAATATCATTGTAGAAGGACTATCTTAATGGGGCACTCGATTTTGAGAAATATAACTATTTTTCTGACGTATGGGCTTTTTGGGAGCCCAAAGGCCCATATTCAGATCCACCTCTTTTGTTATATAAAATGCTTCCCCCAAGGCCTAAATTAGATGTCTTCTGAAGAAATCAAATACCATGATATCAATAAACCTGATTCTTTGACAACATTTTATACTTCGAATTTTGATCAACAAATAATTTAGTGGATATCTATATTTTAATAGTTTTTATTAAAATTATATTTCATTTGAAGAGACCATTGTTATCTATTTGGATGTTGGAAACTTAATTACTATTCCAAAACTGATTATTTATTTAGAATAGAATACTAACAAGCGCATTAGAAAATGAAATAACTTTTTATTTGTAAAACATGTATTTGTCTATGCACAAGCTAACTATTCCAAAACTGCGCGGTGGACCCGTGACATTTGTAAGAATCTGTTCCATCTTCTAGCTCATTAATAATGTTGATTTCTGGAACCGACCCATCCATTATCTTACTGTTGTTTCATCTTTTTAATTTTTTGGATAGTAATTAATGAAACGTCCAAAAAGATTTTCATTTTTTTATGACAGCGACAAAACAAGATCGAAACAACCGACAGAGAGATGGCAACAGTTTTTAAGGGCATTGACAGCTAGCTCTTTTGGACCATTATAAAATTAAAATATTAGTGTATTCTTCCTAGGGTGAATAATAATAATAATAATAATAATAATAATAATAATAATATATCAGGCCTGCCCAGTAGTTCAGAACCGATGGATAATTACAAATTTGCGTTGTTTGAAGTATGATATTGAATTTAAATTTGGTAAACAACATCGATATGGTTGAAAGATCTGGTTGTATTCTGATTTTGTATTTATTGTATTGTGGATAAAACACAGGATATGGAAATGTATAACAAAAATATAATGATAGAGGAGAACCTGCTGAAACTTTTCAATGTGACTTGACAAGATTTCAATTTGCACCCACTAAATATAATGATAGAAGATAAATATTGTAGGAGGTCAAGTGTTAAAATTGTGGCTTTATAATGATGTGAAAAAATTTAGTTATAAAAGAGAAGATATACGATTGCCAATTTCTTCGGAATCAAGAATATGGTGACCACTTTCTCCTTTATGCTTTAATTAAGTAAAATGATTTTAATCTAAGAAGTAATCAAACGTTGCGCTTGTATAATAATGCTCTATATATTGTCTGTAATTCGTATCTTTCCTTTGGTTTCACCATCTCAGCAACCTCACAAAGTGGCAGCTAACTTTCAAAACAGAATACGCCTTTCACAGACAAATTGAGACCGGTCTTTATGACCATCTTTTACCGATTCCACTGAAAAATATACTTTAGGGGAAGGAAAGGCAAGTTAAAGAGATTTGGGCAGGTTCTTCAATGCCATAATTCAAAATCATCTTTTATTTTTTCTAATGACATCACCAGGAATAAGACTATTGATCATTTTTCTATCAAGTTTGAGCTATAAAAAAATGTTAGTAGTAAAATTTTGCTTGAGTTATTACCCATTTTATTGTCTACGTGACTTGATTTTGAATATGTCAATTCAATATTTATCGAAACATTTTCTAATTTTGTCTAGCAACTTTTTTATTGTCATATGTTACCGTAATTAAAAGATTCCTCTAGATCTTGTACATGATGCATATAAGATAAATTAATTAATATTTGCAATCACTATTGATTTCTCTATGATAGACCGTTGCTGAACTGTTGCTGCCATAAACCATGCATATGTCCAAATTCGAGAATAATAAACGTTGTCCACAAAAAAAAAATTCCGTCGTGCAATGATTTGATTTTGATTAAAGTATCAATGAACAATACTGTTATAGAAGCCTTCTTAAAAATCAATTTTTAGAAGCAAAAGCAAATATATTTTTACCAAGTAAATTTTTTGATAAAATCAACTTATTGATTATAAACATATTATATTTATCAAGACAAAGTAGTCAAAATAACAAATTATCACACTTGCGATTATCCAATTATCATTACTCGTAAGTAGATATTTTGCTTGAAAAAAACTGTGATAATACATTTATTTCTGAAAAGCATTGCATCGGCAGATGCTCCTAGTCCTTCCTGGTCGAGACCTTGACTCCTGAACTTATTGATTCCCGACAAGTGGAAACGCTTAAACATAGTTTCTAAAGCATGAGTTGACCTGTAATCAACTTATCAGAGGTCTAGACCGCCAACGTAGTCTCCATTCACGACAAAATTTCATTTCACCCACGGAAAATAAGAGAGAGTGCCCAAAAGTGACATGTGTTTTGACTTTTGAAGCATCAGTTGGACTTTCACCCAAACTTTTATGTCGGTATACTTTAACATACTCATCATTGCAACCAGTATTTAATCAATTCATAATGTTGATAAAGCCAAACATTCTTCTAACTAATATGATTTTTTTTTGATCAGTAAAATGAATATATAAATCATACCCAGAAATAGTTACAAATTACCATTCTTCTAACTAATATGATAAAAACAGAAAAATCCATTAATAGATACTTTCAAACATTGTTCAAGAGAAATCAATTTTTTTGCTCTTGCTTTGAATTTGACAGTCTGAAGTGGGAAATAAGCACATTGTTCACGAAGATAGGAAAAACTAATAGATATTTATATACTAACTAATCTTTTTTCTAAGTCGAGTTAGTCAAATCTGTCGTCCACAAATTCAAGGCTAATAATTACCCGCTTTTTGATAGCGGTGTGTATCCATATTCCATTGCAGCACCTCATAATGGGCGAGTTCTTGTGGACCACGACATAGGCTCGTCACCTGTCGTTTTTTCCGGGGTGCGACTGCCGAGATACGTGTACGTTGGGTATGGATTGTGAAAGTGGCAGCGGTAACAGAAAATTATAACTTTAAAGAATGTTTTTAATCAAGCATTTTAAATTCAGATAATAAAAAATATAAGAGGTTTAAAATTAATAATCATTTATCATTCATTTTTTATTATTCAAACTCAAACATATATGAATCCAAATTCCTTATCCCAACCAACGTAGGCAACTACCAGATCGGGGCATCTGCTGTTTCCAAAACATGTCAGTGGGAACAGAATCCAACGAATCCCCAAGCGCTTGCCCAATGGGACCACCTCCGTAGATAACACAAACCAATTAAGGGAAACAATTATTGAGATTTTGTTTTTATGTTCAATGTCAATCCAATATTGTCTAATAATAAAAGTGATAATTTTCATAATATTATTGTTGGTAAAAACATTAACTTTCAAATCTCCTTAATTATTTGGATTAACTAATAAAAACATTCTTGTAGAGTAATCAAGTCTCAAAATTTTAATAACCTTAAATTAAATTGTTTACCTAACATGATCAAATATTAGGCAGTATAAACCGAATATTATCTTACCCTGGGAATTCGGGGGGTTATATAAGGAAGTTAGATTGTGGTGCATTTTAGAGCAGCCAAGCTGGCCGTTTCACATATATATCCATTCGAATTTTGAGGAGACATAGGAGGGGGACCCACTTTTGGAACAAGGGAGAGGAGGAGAAAGCCGTGGTCTTTTTGGTAATTACAACCACCTTGTCCAACGAGAAGGGAAGGAGAGGCCAATTCTAATGGAAGGGAATGGAGGAGAAGGAGGAGGAGGGGAGTCTTCTGGCCCTAGGAAAATTTACGACGAGGAAACCTTGTCCGTTGATGTCCCAAAAACTGCACATCAGATTAGTACCGGTTAGTTTTTTTTTTTTCGGATTCGAACTCGAGAACTCTGTTGGATTGATGGTTGTTGTCTGTATTTTTTTTAATGCACGTGCATGTGTTCGGACAGGAAGTATTATTGTAATGTTTTGTTGAAAGTGGTAATGTATTTGTAATGGAAGTTTTGCAGATTCGTGGTTCCAAGTGGGGTTCGTTCTAACCACCGGTATAAACAGTGCCTATGTTCTTGGATACTCGGGAACCATCATGGTTCCTCTGGGTTGGATTGGTGGCGTTATTGGGTTGATCCTTGCTACTGCTATATCTCTGTATGCAAATTCGCTCATTGCCAAGCTCCATGAGTTTGGGGGCAAGAGACATATCCGATATCGGGATCTCGCGGGGTTTGTTTACGGTGAGAGCACACGAACATTGTCAACATCGTCGCGATTGAGAATTTGGATTCGCCCGTACTTTGTTCGTACGACCTGTGATTGGGTTTGTTTCTGCAAATAT
Source organism: Hypericum perforatum (assembly GCA_012979155.1). Lineage (NCBI taxonomy): Eukaryota > Viridiplantae > Streptophyta > Magnoliopsida > Malpighiales > Hypericaceae > Hypericum > Hypericum perforatum. The sequence continues at coordinate 105,682 of SOPF01028791.1, read as the reverse complement.
TTGGTGCAGGTAAAAGAGCTTATTCTCTTACATGGGGATTGCAGTATGTTAACCTGTTCATGATCAACACAGGATACATCATCCTGGCGGGTCAGGCCCTTAAGGTAGGGATATCATCGTTGATTTTAGTCATATTGGGCAGTTTTCGGCTGAATCATTCCGAGTTTTCCATTTTGATTCTGCAAATCCTCTCCAGGCCGCCTATGTTCTATTCACGGACGATCATGTGATGAAGCTTCCCTACTTCATTTGCATTGCTGGTTTTTCCTGTGCCATGTTTGCCATTTCGATTCCTCATCTCTCCGCTCTGGGAACTTGGCTTGGAGTTTCGACGATCCTTAGCTTGATATACATTGTTGTGGCAATTGTGCTTTCTGCTAAAGATGGTACGTCAAAGCTTGCTAATTTTTTTTGGTCGGAATTGTTTGGCTCAGTTTTGTTTATCAATCTTTCTTCTGCAACATATAATCATCTCATCGGATTCAATCACAGGAATTAAGGCACCGACGAGAGATTACAATATTCCAGGATCATCAACATCCAAAATCTTTACAATTACAGGGGCCGCTGCGAACTTGGTGTTTGCATTCAACACTGGAATGCTCCCAGAGATTCAGGTTTGTCGACCAAAAACTCGATCATGTTCGTGGGTTATTCCTTCATGCATTGATTTTGCAAGGCCTCTTGTTTTGGTGCTCCTTCCCAAGATCAACAGCTATGTTAGTATGGCGTTGTCATTGTCGTTGTGTAATTAACACTTAAAAACTTTTGTCCAATGATTTTCGACAGGCAACAATAAGACAACCTGTTGTAAGTAACATGATGAAGGCACTTTACTTCCAGTTCACAGTTGGAGTTGTACCTATGTACGCCGTCTGTTTCATGGGTTATTGGGCGTACGGTTCTTCCACGTCCACCTATTTACTCTCCAGTGTCACTGGTCCGGTGTGGGTGAAGGCCTTGGCCAATTTTTCAGCATTTTTGCAATCCGTCATTTCTTTGCACGTAATTGCCTCTCCTCTAGCTTATCAATCTAGCTTCGAGTTACTCTCGTTCTCTACACTGCAATTCTCACCATAACTTCTTGCTGCAGATATTTGCCAGTCCAATGTACGAATACTTGGACACCAAGTTCGGGATTCAAGGGAATCCACTCGCCATCCGAAACCTCTCGTTCCGTCTCGGAGTACGAGGTGGGTACTTGGCGTTCAACACGTTCGTGTCGGCTCTTCTGCCCTTCCTCGGAGACTTCATGAGCCTCACAGGGGCGATCAGCACCTTCCCTCTCACATTCATACTTGCTAACCATATGTACCTGGTAGCAAAGAAAGCCAAGTTAAATTCCTTACAAAAGCTTTGGCATTGGATCAATGTCTGCTTTTTTAGCTGCATGTCTCTTGCGGCACTAGTTGCAGCTCTTAGGCTTATATCGGTAGATTCCAAAACCTACCATGTTTTCGCAGATTTGTAGTCAAATCTCTTCCCTATTCTTTCCCATGTTAAGATTATCAACAAAAGCTTTGTATTAGCATTTAGCTTTTTGGTTTAATAGATAAATTACCAAGGACTTTTTTTTTACCTCTGTAGTTCATCGCTTCTTACGTAGTTGCACTTCCGAAAGAAGCTCTTTTTACAATATCAGGTGACGCAACAAAACTTTTGTAATAATCAAGTTGAGATGTTATGCACTCGTTCTTTCTCTTACGCCACAAATTTAATGTTTTTTTTTTCGCCGAAGCAGCTATTAGTTGACTATTGTCTGGAATTCGTTGAGCTAATTAATCCGAGTTCAAGCTAGATCAGACGACAAAACTGCATTTAAGAGGCTCAAATTCGAGACTTTTGTTTACTCCAGAACAACCCTTTTACATTTTAAGGCAACATAAGCTTAGCAAAAGATGCGAGTACAAAATCGAAGGTCTTTAACTCACAAATATTTTGAAGACACTTCAGGTGGTAAAAGATTAAAAAAAAAAAAGGATTCTGACTAGCCAGCTCCCTATTGCAGACAACGTTTTCCTGGTACTACTGCTACCCTCTCACGAGTCTCCACATATTCTGGCCATAAAGGAAAACACAAACCAAACTGGTGCCTAAACATTATGAGTTCTCAACAACTTTATGTCTGATGCAACCACAGAACCAGCACAATCGAATCTAGTTCGGGGGGACAATGCTACCTGGCTACAACGAAAGGTCACGCAAACAAAAAGCACTTATGTGAGATCAGCTGGCTAGCTGCGTGCAGCTCGGGCTTTCCCGCTACGCAATACATTTTCTTGGGCAATCAATGCACGTATGTAGAGAACTGAGACGTAACATGTGGGCATTAGCGATTCTATTAGGATTGGGTGGTAAACCAGTATTCCCCCCAGAATTGCAGAGTTCTATACATGGCAAGACAAATAAAAGTGTCAGCTTCTTGTGATGAAATGGGTACGATCTTCAAAGTTTCAAATGGTTCATAGACATTTAGCAACTCGGACCAAAGACGAAATCCAGTGTAAATAAGATGCAAGTTTATAAATTTATATATATAATAACGAATCAATAAGAAAAATCCCGGGGGTGTGCAGTTCTGACAAAGAAAGATCACAAGGAAGCTGGAGAGCCCGTCAGCCTAATCTATAATTTAAAATCATGGACAACAACCTACGAAACCCAAAACAAAACTCATCCGCTCGGTCGCGTACCCGAGCTGCTCCTCCCGTCTCTCCACACTATCAATCCTAATACCACAGACCACGGGGAGCTAAGTAACAGTCATCAACCAAGCGTTAAACGATACGAAACACAGAGAAAGTCGAGATGGCGGGCATTGCATTTACCGAAAGGCGGGGGGGATCAGCCAGAGACGAGCTTGAGGAGGATGCAGAGGGAGTTGAGGATGAGGAGGGGGAGGCGCATGTACTGTGTGGCGTAGATGAGGCCGATGATCTGACCTTTTAAGGACTTGGCGCTCCTCCCACCACCACCACCACCACCACCACCCGGACCCGGAGAGAACTCCGAGAAGCTCCACCCTCTCGGCGCCAGGAACCGCTCCTCGTTCAGTATCGCCAGCCCGTTCGCTACCAGCAGGAACCCCTCCAGCAGCGTCCACAACCCCATCCCGCCCACCCACCCAAACCCTAATCAATTCCGACGGATCGGATAACTTATCCCGGTGATCACCACCGATTCAGGGATTAGAGTTGCTCGCCGTCTCCCGGTGTCCGATTCCGAAAATTGGGGCTGTGTGCGATGCGGTTCTTGTTACCGACCAAATGAAAACTTTTTTTTTTTAATAATAATAATCAGCCAGCGTGGCGTAGTAAGTTACTTCTGTACAAATTATAGGCTGTCAGAGTAGTAACTTAAATAGTATCTTGAATTTTGCGTTTGGTACTGGCAGAGACCTAAAATCTCTAAAACACTCCACTCCGTGATAATTTTTTTCAATATTTCGGGTAAATACCGAACGAATCATTACATCTTTCATGCATTTTTTAACTTACTTGACAATAAATTTTGCTTGTTACAAATTTTTCTGTCATCAGATCACCAACTTTTTCATTGGACAAGTGTTAATCTTACAAATTCTTTTTGAAAGATATGTATTTTTTTTATTATAGTGGCTCATTTATTTATCATTGCAAATCCATTTGTTAGTTGGTTAATTCAAAAGTATTTTTTAGTAAATGTTTAGTTTTACTCGAAACCGTCTTTCTAAGTTGGGAGCTTTCAATTTGAGCATCATATTTCTTTGCTTCTGCATTTTATCATTAATTTTTTTTGGTCGAGTGTGCATTTTGTTATTTTGCATCGGAGCTTCTAAAATGAAATAACAGTATAGGCCAACTAATGGACATGTGTTTCCGATAATCTTTGGAACTTATGGTACCACACAACGATCTTGCCAAACAAACTGTACCAAATATGTAATTAAAGCAAACGCACATGACAAAACGCTGTCGTTCTGTAGGCCTCGCTTTCTCCCTCTTCCTCCTTGTCTCCTTCAACCTCCCATCTCCTCCTCTCTGCCCCCTAAAACCCTCGAGATTCAATCATTCCGATGGGGACGAGGATCAGAGACAGGACGGAGGACTTCAAGGACGCCGTAAGGAAATCCGCCGTCTCCTCCGGATACGACGAGGTGCTGATTCCGCTTTTTTTTATTTATTATTATTTTGATTTTCTCTTTTTAATTTTTTTCATCCACTAGTTTATTTTATCGATCGTTTTCCTTTGTTAATTACAGTCTAAATTAGCTGCGGTTTTGGCTTCCTTCATCATACGTAAGCCCCCGCCGCGCTCTTCCTTCACCAAATCCGCTCTTAAGACGGTACGTCGTCGTTCTTCTTGCCCTGATTTTGGTTGCGAATAAGTTAGAAAAACTCGTTTCATTTTGCGAATGAATCCACGTTTGAACTTTTGTTGTTGGGTTTTTCTTCGAATTGATTTGTGAATTTCGTTCGCATTGGGGATTTTCGGTTGTTCCTTTTTCTTTCTGCGCATTTTTTTTACTGTTTTGCTTGATCAGCTAGAGAGCATTGGGGAATTGGAGCAGTTTTTGTGGAAGCACAGGAAGGATTACGTCGATCCCCACCGGACGACGGAACATGAGAGGGACAGTATTGAATCCGAGGTCAGTTCCAGTTCCGGTTTTGATTGTGCTATCTTGTGGGTTGAATTTTGGGGCATGCTACTTTTGAGGGGTTGATTTAAGTATTTGAAGGATTTTTTTGGTCATGGTGCTTGTGCCCGCAGGTTGCTGCTTTCATCAAGGCGTGCAAGGAGCAGATCGATGTTCTCAAGAACAGCATCCATGACGAGGAGGAGAGCGTCAAGGGATGGCTCGGAAAAAGTAATAGCTCCAATGCCGATGCTATTGCCCATAAACACGGGGTGGTAAGTCACTCTTGTTTGCAATTATCTTCCTTGGAATCTATGTGAACTTGGTGATCTGATATCCTCTTTTTTGGCTCTTCCAACCTGCAGCTTTTAATTTTGAGCGAGAAGCTTCAAGCTGTCACGTCACAGTTTGATCAGCTAAGGGGCATGCGTTTCCGGGATGCTATTAATAAAAGGATTCCAAGAAAGAAGCGGAACCGGGTTCTAAATTCAGTAACATCAGCAGACCTTAGAAAGCCCGAAGAATCTCAGCAAGAGCCTCTTAGACTTCAGCAACAGTTGCTGGATGATGAAACCCGTGCCCTTGAGGTGATGCTCTTTTCAGTTTATTAGTCTGCCTTGTTTTCACCTAGTTTCTTCTTTGGAGAATCATTTGGTGAAGTGTTTGCTGGTTCTGCCATAATGCAGGTGGAGTTGACTAGCCTCCTGGATTCGGTTCAAGAAACCGAAACTAAAATGCTCGAAATGTCTGCGCTAAACCACCTCATGTCCACGCACGTTTTACAACAAGCGCAGCAGATTGAGTTTCTTTACGATCAGGCGAGTTTTCTCAAGAACCCCTCATCGAACATCGGTAGTTTCACCATGAAAATGTTTTAACACTCTTCTTTGCTTATTATATATTCCGTCAACTAGTGCTTTGAATCTCTGCTACATCATGATGAAATGTTCTCTCGGTTTCATAATTGCCACGCTGCAGGCAGTCGAAGCCACGAAGAATGTAACGCTTGGTAACAAGGAGCTGACGAAAGCCATACAACGGAACAGCAGTTCGAGGACGTTCCTCATTCTTTTTCTCTTTGTGCTAACCTTCTCCGTTATCTTTCTCGATTGGTATAGTTGATAGCGTCGAACTCCCTTGCTGTATCTTAAGATTTACCCTACAAAGATTGTCAGTAGATTACCATACAATTATCGCTCCTCAGTTGAGAGAAAAATTTCGGCAAAATTAGTGTTGTTGTTCTACAAAACAAGCATCTATGTACTGGCGATGCCCTTCGGATATTAAGTATAAAATTCATAAGAAAAAGGACAAACATTGCACCCTTAACTACGCTAATAAAGAAACATATAAATATTTGCAATTTTGTGTTTCGAGTAGTTGTATAAAGGAGAAACGTTGAAAGAAAATAAAGGGTGTTACGAGAAATGACAATTTGCACCATCTCTAGGAAAGCCCATTATCTCTAATTGGGCCTTCATCACTAAAGCCCACGGAAACCAAACCAATCCCCATGCAATTTCCGTATATAACCAACTAAAAAAATTAGGGTTTTAAAGGAAGAGCAGAGCACAGTAGCAAGGAAGCAAGCAGCTGCCGAGAAGAAGATCACAGGTCTCCGATCAGCAGAGATGGTGAAGGGACAGGGCGAGCGTGTCAGGTCGGCTACAGAATCTCGGCTTTTGGTTTTCTCTGGGCTTTTTTTTTTAGATTTTGAGGACTCATTTCCCCTTTTTTTTCTGCGTGTTTTGGGATTTTATAGGCTCTACATCAGAGGAACGATACTGGGCTACAAGAGGTAAGATTTCTCCTTTTGAATTTGAAATTCTCTGGAGTTGGATTCTGAATCGATGGTTGGCGAGAAATGGGAGTTGGGTAGAGGTTGCTTGTGGGTTTTAGAGGCTCGCGATTGCACTGTTTTAGGTTGTGGATTCGTGTCCACCAGAACTGGGATTGTGATAAATGGGAGTTGAGGTTAGTTAGTTGGATGAGGAAAAGCGGTGGTTTTAGTTTGGACGGGGATAGGGCTGATGTTATCGATGGTTTCATTCCACAAGGAATGGGTGTTTGAGAAATTGGAGTTAGAAGTCCGAGGGGTTTTGATTGTGGGTTTGCCGGTTGGGGTTGGGTGATGTTTAATTGCGCCGATTTATGATTCAGTTTGTTCCAGTAGTTGGTATTTTGGGGTTGTATGGCTTATGTTTTGATGTGATCATGTAATGGTAGGTCGAAGTCAAACCAGTACCCGAACACATCCCTGATCCAAATTGAGGGTCTCAATACCAAGGAGGAGGTTGCCTGGTATGCTGGCAAGAAGATGGCTTACATCTACAAGGCCAAGACTAAGAAGAGTGGGTCGCACTACCGCTGCATCTGGGGAAAGGTTACCAGGCCACACGGTAACAGTGGTGTTGTGAGAGCCAAGTTCAAGAGCAACCTTCCACCCAAGTCAATGGTGTGTTTGAACTTTGAACAATCTACTCTGAAAATTGTTTTTTTGTTGTGTCCTATTACTACCGAGATTAGTATTGTATTAACTGGCTGCCTCTTTTTGCTGTTTCTCAGGGAGCAAGAGTGCGAGTTTTCATGTACCCCAGCAACATCTAAGGTACTTCAGCTCCATATGAATACAGATTTTTACATAATCTAATTGAACCGTGGATACTTGAATCTCTAGTTTTCTGTAGGATTTGATTTAACCTTTATAATCCTGGGAACCGTTTTCTCATTTCTGAATCGAATCTCAAACTGACTTTGTCTCTGTTGCTTCTTTAAGCTGATCTTTTGTTTTATTTTACTTGCAGCTACTTGCGAAGTCTTGCCGCACATGGACGGGTCCGAAGACCTTAGCTTAATTAATTTGAATGGGAGAGGACAATTTGCCATGTAAAAGTCTTGCCGCACATGGACGGTTCCAATTAAAAGATAGTTTACTGCAATTCTGGAGGCCTACTACTTGCTGAACTAGTCTTCCCCAAACATTTCAATTTTTTGTAAAACAATTGATACTAGAATAGCTTACCTCCAACCAGTGGGCCACTTGGCCTTCCCAATTTCTACCACCGTCTTGTGTCTATTTTAAGAAACTTGAACAGCAAAAACTGAATACAAAAAGAACCAGAGAATTCAAAACCCGTAGTTTTTTTTAATAGATATGTTGAGATCTAAATCGAGACACAGTTTTAACAAAAACCCAAATTGTTTTTTAAGTGAAATCAAAAGTTGTTATTCCAACTAACAAATTCCAGGGAATCAAGTTTGCATTTTGTGTATGTATGTACTCAACTTTTCAAATAAAATAACATTACAAAAAGTCAAATTAGACACTTTCCTTATAAACCACCTAAGCCAAGCCAACTGCTCCTTATCAACTAGTTACTGTTTGAAATGGAAAGAAATTCACAATTACTACTTAAAAAAATCAGATATAAATAAATCTTATAAAGATAATAATGTGAAAGAAGTTTTAATAAATAAGACTAATAATAAGTCATTTCATTTTTCCTCTCCCCCTTCCTCCAATATATACATACATGTTTGCTTTTGGTTTGCGTCTCTGGTCCACTACTACCCTCCCACGCGCTAAAAAAAAAAACCAAAACGACACCCCTCAACGGCCAAACGCAACGGAGGCCACAAAGAAGAAACAAAATCACCGCCATCTCTTCTTCCTTCCCTACGATACTAGACGACCGGACGACAGCCATCGCCTAAACGACACCGTTGTCGGCGTCACCTCGAATCTCCCACCCCTCCCTCCCTTCCTCCCTCCAGATCGACAGATTTAGAGAGAGAGGAGAGAAATGGCTGCGGCGGCGGGGGGCGGCGGGGTGACGCTGGTGACGGTGGGGCTAATAACCGCCTGGTACTTGTCGAACATCGGAGTGCTGCTGCTGAACAAGTACCTGCTGTCCAACTACGGGTTCAAGTACCCGATCTTCCTGACCATGTGCCACATGACCGCCTGCTCCCTCCTGTCCTACGTGGCGATCGCCTGGATGCGCGTGGTCCCCATGCAGACCCTCCGATCCCGCCTCCAGTTCCTCAAGATCGCCGCCCTCTCCCTCGTCTTCTGCGTCTCCGTCGTCTTCGGCAACGTCTCCCTCCGCTTCCTCCCCGTCTCCTTCAACCAGGCGGTGGGGGCCACCACCCCCTTCTTCACCGCTGTCTTCGCCTACCTCATCACCTTCCGCCGCGAGCACTGGATCACCTACCTCACCCTCCTCCCCGTCGTCACCGGCGTCGTCATCGCCTCCGGGGTATTTCCGAACTCTCGATCTAGGTTTGGTTAGATCGGATCGGATCGGTAGCTATGGGATCTGTAATTGAAATGAACTTTTGTTTCCTTTCGTCGGTTTGGTGTTGTTGCAGAGTGAGCCTAGCTTCCACCTGTTCGGGTTCCTGATGTGCATCGCCGCTACAGCTGCCAGGGCGCTCAAGTCCGTTTTGCAAGGGATCCTGCTCTCCGCCGAGGGGTAAGCTATAAGGTGGTGGTGTTGTTGTACTTTTTCAAGGGTGTGATTTAATCGAGTGCGTTGGTGGTGAAGGGAGAAGCTGAACTCGATGAATCTTCTGCTTTATATGGCTCCGATAGCTGTTGTGTTGTTGCTACCTGCTACGCTTATCATGGAAGAGAATGTGGTTGGTATCACTCTGGCTCTTGCTAGGGACGATGTCAAGATCATTTGGTACCTGCTGTTCAACTCTGCACTCGCCTACTTCGTCAATTTGACCAACTTTCTGGTCACGAAGCACACCAGTGCTCTCACTCTTCAGGTACCGTGATTTCGTTTTCTGTTAACGGTTGTCTTTCTCACATCTGAAGCTGGGTTAGCTAGATGCTTCAATTAGCGAGTATTTTCTTGTGATGTGATGTGGTGCAACCGTGCTGGCAATCCTCTCTCCACAAGCGTCTACTTGTGGGTGTAGGGTCTCTTGACTTGCCTTAGAATGGGGTACTTTGTTTGCAACCGTGCCGCCGTAACAGCTATTAATTACGTTTTTTTGTAGAGGATAGGTGGACCATAGTCGCAAGGTGTTCTAGTTGTAGAATAGCACAACTTGTGTCAGTATCTGCCCGCCATATGTAGCATTAGTTCCCTGCATTGGCCATAAAATGATGACCTTAGAAAATGAGCTTGATTACTGTTAACATGATTCCGGATGTTCCTTTTCTGAACTTTCAAGTTTCTTCCTTCACGGGATTTCAGGTTCTAGGCAATGCAAAAGGTGCTGTAGCTGTTGTCGTATCGATTCTGATATTCAAAAATCCAGTCTCCGCTACTGGAATGCTTGGTTATGCGCTTACGGTCATCGGAGTCGTACTGTACAGCCAAGCCAAAAAACGAAACAAGTGAGATGCCCCGGAGAACAGCAGCACAGTACAGAACTTGCAAGTGCATTTTGTTTCCAACAGCGACACGAAAGCGGCGGGCCTCCCGGGACAAAGTTCGGAGCACGGCCGGAGCTGTGGATTTTGCACCTGCTTGATACTATTTTTGTTTCCCATGGAAACCTCGGGAGTTGTATCAGTGAAAGCCACAGGATTGGCCTCAGAACTCAGAAGGGTAGAAGAAAACTCAAAAATAAGTGATTGTTGATTATCATCTCAAATGGTCCCTAGTTGGGGTTCGTAGAGAGACAGCATTTGATATTTTCTTATTCTTTCAGGAAGGGGTAATGTAGAATTCGATCGTTACACAATCAACTTGTTTGTTAACATACTGCAACATTGATTAATTTAAAACACCACTTATATTTTGCCTTGTCTCAACCTCTGCATTTGCAACATGAACTATTCTTTTCTTATTTCTATCTATGCTTCCGCTCCGTTCGAAATTTTTTGTCGGCGATATCAGATAATCTCGATGACCCTCTTTCAATTAGTCTTTAACGCAAGTAGCATCCCACCTTGTACACATAAGTTGAGAGAAACTGTATGAAATTACCCAACAACTGTGACAGATGTGCCTGTGCAAGTAATTTTACAAGGAGACTTGGCCACTTGAAAGCATCTGCTCGTGAAATATATGAAGTTGAACTAGGTTATCAGATTGCTCCGTGCTTCTGGGAACGTTAGAAATCGCTGATCTTAGCATGGCCAAGTTCGGATCATCGGCGTGCTTCTCCCACGCTGCTTCAAACTGGAGGCCCTTGCATCTTCAAATTAGGAGTAAAAAGTAAAAACAAACCAAGTCACCCATTTTCAGCACAAGAGAGCTTCTTGAGATATACCTGTACAAAGGAGGAGAGAGAGTAACACTTACTGCTGGAGCAAAAGCATTATGTCAGTAACTTGTTTTCTGATTTCTTCACGAGCCATCTTCAGTGCTGCCTCCTTGTACAGAAGGATGAGTTCATCCGCCAATCTGACACCAACACATGTGTAAAGATCCCGGGTCAACTATGATCATAATAGAGAGCAAGTTTAAAGGAGTTCTAATAGATCCGCGGAGTGAAGTTTTCCTCAAACTTAATCAACAGCATGAGAAATGGATTAACCTTTCAATATATGGCGTGTTCCTTATCCACGTTAACCTTATAATTGTACTGGTCCTTTTAAGAACCTGCACAAGAAGCTTACTTTTTAAGACACCACAATCCCTAAATCTATTCAAAATGAATGACGATGTTTACTACAATTAATGATAATACTGATGGAGAACCTCTCTAGAAGACAAAATCTAGGATGTCTAGCGATGACCGATTTGTAACTCTTACCAGCACAACAGTTTCATCATCATCTGCATGTATCCAAATGAAGAAGAGCGGAAACAGTCGCCTAAAATGAGCTAGCAACACAAGGCCAAGGCCTTGCAGAAGTGGGTCGATACACTTAAGCCATGCGACTCGACGTTCCTTACTCCTTGGTTGGCGCTCCAGGTGTCCAAACATCTCGTTCAGAATCCTTTCGTACCTGTAGATGAAAGCAAATTTCGAAGGAATAACTTGGTCAGTACATAGGAATGGAGGGTATAAATACAGCTTCTGTAAAATAAACTTTCTCGTTGAAAGGTAGAATAGCTAAATATTAGTAAATTGCTTGTTCTTGTCAGCTACGTGTCCTTGGTAGAATCGGACTTCAACACATTTGGTCAGGAAACAGCCGATTATCACAAATTTCAAGTTCATGAATTAAATGTTTTTGGAAGAAAGCCAGCTTAATTTCAACACTAAACTTCGGAGAATCCTTTCCCCAAAAAACTACTTTTTGACTTTTAACTTAACCACTAATTTCAGGATAAACAGGTAAGTAGAAAGGATGCCTTACGAGAACATCTCCTGAAGTGTCAGCATTCAGCTCTATTTGAGACACGTCTATGTTACACTAAATACTAGATTTCAGTTGCCTACTTTTCGACCGGGCACAGTGCAACACCGTAAACATGAGCATTTAAGTACGAGATCAAAAGGGAAGAGAGGACGAGAATCTATACCATGGACTTCGAGGATTGCCATGTTGTGTGAGTGTGACAAGGACGACTGACATCTCAACAACCTTTTCCCATATCTCATCAGCAGCGGCAATGTTCTGGCAGCAAGCATCAAGAATGACATCCTCGTAGAAACCAAGCTCGGCAGCACTGACATTCTTCGCAAGGTGAACAAAGCTAATCATACCTTCCGCCTAGAAACCACCCAAAAAATTCCTTAAACAAATCATATACAGCATTCCAACAGGAGCAAAAACATGAACATCATTACACTGAAGCAGAATAACATACCTTGACCTCGGGAGACCAGTGATCAAGTGCAGTCAGTGCACAAGGAATCAACAAAGCGCACAACTTCCCCAAAGCCGGAGATCCCACCTACATTCCTCAGAAGTAAGAGTTGGAACTATATGCAGAAAACTAAAGAATTAGAAATCAAGAAGCAAAATAGGGTCTTCTCTCCATACCAGCATCAACAATCAATTACTAGTTTCACTTTGGCGATGATTATGACCTTAAAACAAATGTGGCATGTACGGGGCACTCTTCTAGAACATTTCTCATTCACATAGCTCAAATTCAAGACATAAACAACAAATACATTACACCTTCATACATAGACAAGTAGAGTAGACACAAAGCTCAACCAAGAGATGATTTTACAAAATCCGAATCTCTTTCTCGGACCACTCGGATGATTGGTACGAATGCATAAACATTTTGTGACACTGGCAAGACATGATTCAAGAACCAAAACTAAACAAACGCGAAACCTGGACGAAAAAGGCCCCGTACCTGGGTGAGGAACCACCGGAACTGGCGGGCCGCCACGACGGCTCCCTCAACCGGAGCCCGAGCAGACGCGGCGGAGACCTCATCCTCATCCAACCTGTTACCAATCGAGCTCTCCTTAATCCTCCCCTGAAGAAGCGGGACCACTCGGGGCATCACCCCAACGATCACCCTCTTCTCCTCCTCCACCAACCCCCACGCCTCCTCCAGCACCCTCCTCTCCTCCTCCGCCGCTAAAACCCCCCAAAGGTCGCGACTTTGGGAGAGTTCCCGGAGGGCGGAGGGGACCCACGAAGGGTCCGGGCCGGGCCGCGCGGCGCACGAGAGGAGCAATGTGGTCAGTGAGCCTACGAGGTCAACGGAGGAGGGTTCTTGGTCAACGGGAATGGAACAACGTTCGTCCTCGGCTAAAAGCTTCCGTGAGAACCTGAGAATTGAAGAGTTTGTTAAATAGGAGGAGAGAGAGAGAGAAGAGAAGAGAGAAAGAAAAGGAGGAGGAGAACCGTATTAGGTTGTGGAGAAGAGTCGACATTCTTCTTCTTCTCCTTTTCCTTTTCCTGATTATCAAGTGTTGAATTGTTATAGATCAAACCGTAATATGAGAAATTGAGTCGTTGAATTAAACTCCTTAGTGTTTGTATTTTTTGGATATTTTTCCTATGAGTCGATTTGACAAAAATAAAGATAATTTTTTGGAAGCCACTCCTTAGTGCCAGCCACTGTCTTGGGAAGAAAGTATGCGATTGTTAAAACAGAACCGTAGCGAAGTCGCGCGTAAGAATGGCGATTCCGAGGTGATGGTGGTGAGAGAATTTTTATCTACGTTAAAGGTATCATATATATATATATATATATATATTATATATATATCTCGTTTATTAATAAAAGCATGCGTCATTGTTACGTGGTGTAAGTTAAACAGCAAGTTAAGTATATCTATTGGGCTCTGTTATTATGTAGTGTAAGAATAATGATTTGGTCCTTCAAGAAAATGATGATTTGGTCCTTCAAGAAAATGATGATTTGGTCCTTCAAGAAAATGAGAAACCAAGAAAATAATAATAAAAATTGAAATTGGTTTCATTGGCGCTCTTCCTGGTTAAGTGTATCTAATGGGCTCTGTTACAAGATGGGCTTATTGTTTATGGATCCGGCCCATGAAAAATGAAAAGGCTGATATGTACGAGCTGTCTGTGTCATTAAGCACTAAAATTTTCCTACAAATTTCTGATTTATTATTATTATTTTAATAACATACGTTATTACATAGAAAAGTAGGGATGAACGCTGTGTAGGGTAGATTAGGATATAAGATTTTAATTGTTTGTCATTTACCGCACGCATTTAATGTCCTTCGAGTTTTCTTTCTCTGATTAACTAATACATGAATCAATAGTTAGAACAACTATGTATACACTTGGGTTTGTTTGCGTTCATTGTTTTGTCAGAAATTAAAATTATATTCGTCTCAAATATGGATTACTAAGATATGATAATATCAAATTTAAAACAATATACATAAATACAACAAGTGCTAGAGATTTAATTTAGTACATGTCTAAAGTGTATCCTTGGGCAGTTTTAAGCGGATATGGTAAAAACGTAGATATTTGGTTGCAGCAACTTACAAGACATGAAAGATAGATCATCACATTTGTTTTTTTTTCTTTCAGGTTCCACGTTACCTATTTCTAGATGACATTGGATCCAGTGAGCTTCTTTCTATATCATGCATGGACACCTTAGTCCGCAATAGACGTCTGGCCCTGAAAGAAATACGATTTTTTCTTCACTCAGTAGAAAATTTTTTGACACTCAAGGTATATAGTTCTAACACAATTAAATACGATTGTTTAAATATCCGATCTTTTCTTCCCTCCGTAGAAATATGATCTTTTTTTCAAATACGACACTTTTCACAATTAAATTGTTTAGTGTACTCTACTAACTAATAATTCTATTTTTTTTTTTGAAAGTCAGAAGAGTACCAGTCTCTCGTATCTCCAGTGGCCCATGAGGCCAACAAGCTTGAGGCCATCAAGATTGGGCTAGATGTCGTGTTGATCAAGGAAAACCTATCATTGTATGAATTTGTTAAAACAGATATCGGGTTGTCGGTTGGCGTCTATCGGGAGGATATGAAGCATATTGTCAAGCACTTAATGAGTCTAAACGACTCATTTATCCACCTGTCAACAGCTATACATCCTCATGTGGACTTGGCGGAAGAGTGCTATGAGTTGGACCAAGCCAACAAGAATTTATTCACAGCTTTTGATTTTCCTTGGTCTTATGTGATCACTACCAAGGTAAATAAATTATATTAATAAATTACGAGTATGACTTTGACCGAAGACAACTGCTGAGGAACTTTTTTTTCTATTTCAGGATAAACTTCGGGAGGAAATGACTTTCATCCTAGTAGCTTTGCGATGCTCGGCATGAGCATGGAAAGAAGGAGAAATATTTTAACTTGTTTTTCAATTTTTTATATTAAAAATTATGAATCTTGGGAAATATTTTAATTTGGTAGTAGTTTTGAAATTTTCTATTGTTATCCAAAAATAAAATGCTCATATTTTCATACTCTAAGACGTGTTTAATATTCAAGGAATGTATGTTTTATTTATAGAATTATATGTAGGATGTTGTATGTTTTCTCCTAGCAAAAATAAAAATATTTAACTAATGTCAATCGAGTTCAAAAAATTTATTATTGCCATTGTTTGTATGCCAATGTGTGAAACTATAATTCTTTATGAGAAAATTTAGTTGTTCGAGAAATTTATAAATCTGTCATATTTATCATAAGTTGATTTTGGGATTTTTGGGATGATGTTTATATTTATTGGTGATGAAGTTATTTTGGCTGTTATTTGTTGGATGTTATACCATTAGTTGATTTCTCTTTATAGTTTGTATTTGAAAGAATGTTTATTATAACTTATATATTCTTGACTTGATTTCTTAATTAAAATTTTAAACTTTAACCTAAATATATTTATTTTAGATTTTTGATAATCTCTACTCATTATACGAGAGGATAATATTTTTCTCATCTCATGTGTGCACATGTCACACGTCTAGACTATAACTAGTCTGAGTATTCTTACAAAAGTTGTGATTCATTTAAAAATTATAATTCATTTAAAAATTGTTCCTAGTTCTAAATCAAGCTTTAAATTTGGTTACCTATCAAATTTAAATTCATAAGTTAGTTTGTGATTTTTGGGACGGTGTTTATATTTATTACAAAAAAATATTGTTTTGGTGCTTATTTGTCGGTTGTTATGTTAAATTATTTTTGTCCTTTAATTTTAATCACTTTTTATCTTTAATTCTCTAAAATACTTAATTAAGCCATCACTACTTTTATCATACATACAAAATAAGACTTTTGGATTTAGTGAGAGTAATAAATTTTATTGAATAAAAACAAAATATAATTGATCAATATAAACATCCACCATTCAACAACAATTTCAAAAGTTTAAGAAGAATGTCAAAAAATGACACTGCTATAACACTTTCAAATTTTGTTGTAACAAAAAAACTTCACAACAAATGTAATTAGTAATGTTATCATCAATTTATTATTATGTCATATAATGTCATATTTTATTTGTCTATTTGTCTATTTTTTGGTTTATTAAAGGTTAAGAAAGAAACTTAATAATTTAAAAAAGATTGTTGGCACAAATATTGTTAATTAGAATAATATTTTTTTTATATAAATAATACATTACATTGCCTTTGGTCTCATTGAAATTTGTAAAGATTTATGGCATATTGAACATTATGTTGAAACAATAAATGAAATAAATTAAAAAATATTTATATATCACAAATATTTACTCATGAATATTTTGAAAAAAAGTTACACATTTATTTCTTGAGTCATTTACTAGTTTTTGATTTATCTTTTTTTTGTTTTGTGAAAATTAAATTGATTTTTACATCAATTCTTAAATGTTTATGCACATAATTTTTATTTTAGTTTTTTGGTGATCTTTACTTATCCTACATAGAAAACAATATTTTCAACATCTCATGTGTGCATATATTTCACAACAAGGCATCACATAAGGTCAAGAACATCAAAACTTTTTCTAGAAGATATCATAAAAAAAAGTTTAATGGGACAGACAATTCATGTAGTAATTAATCTCGATC
Source organism: Hypericum perforatum (assembly GCA_012979155.1). Lineage (NCBI taxonomy): Eukaryota > Viridiplantae > Streptophyta > Magnoliopsida > Malpighiales > Hypericaceae > Hypericum > Hypericum perforatum. The sequence goes on along the minus strand of SOPF01028791.1, from coordinate 88,669 downwards.
GATTCAAACTTTTCGGTCTCATGGGTCACAGTAGATACGAGAAGCTGGAACCACGCTGGCTTTCAGAAGAAAAAAATAGAATTATTAGTTAGCATAGTAAACTATAAATTATTTAATTATGTTAAGTATCGATTATATACCTATAGTTTCAAAATCTTTTCTACGGAGTGAAGAAAAGATTGGATTTGTTTCACTGCCTCAAGTCTATTGCGGACTAATGTTTCCATGCAGGATATAGCAAAAAGAGCACCCGGGTGGATGGATTCAAATTAAAATCTAGTCACTTGTCAAATTTAAATTCGTAGTTGGATTTGTGATTTATTAACATAATTTATTTACCTTGGCAAATATCTCGAAAAAAGGAACCGTTATTGAAGGATTTTTTAAGGGAATATATTCGATTGGCTATTGGCTCCTACCCTAAGGATATTGCGGATCTTAACAAGCACTTGAACAGCCTAAACTACGCCTTTATACACTTGTCAAGATCCATCAAATCTCATGACCTGTGAAGAGTGCTTCAATTTGGATCAGTTAAACGAGAATGTGAAGGTAATTTATGTGGACACTGATTTGGAGATGACTCCCAGGTAATAAATTATGTTAATAAATTGATATTTTTTTCTAATTGACATATTTTTTATTTCAGTTGACCGTGATAACACTCCGATACTCAACGCGCATATGGAAAGCTGCAGCAAACAAACTAGATTATCGCTAGACAGGAATCTCGTAATTTTTATCTTTTTAGTTGGAGCGAAGATATGACTTTGTTACATTTTTTTCGGTGAAATCTCGCGATTTTTTTCTTTTTAGTTGCTTATATTTTTCAGTGACAAGTTAGTTAAACTTTTGAGTTACGTTTGTTTATTTCCCATGTCTTGTCGGTCTTTACAGTGGGTCATTTTCCGTAATCGGTCATCCACATTATCTCCAAAATCCCCCTAGTGAAGTGCTCTTTGTTTCTCGAATTTCCATTGTTGGCACATATTATCAAATTATGAGTCAATGTTTATAAGATTTTTTTTGTTAGATTTTAATGTTTTTAAGTGTGCTAGGCACATGTAGTATGCATATTACCACAAAATTACCAATTTTTTTTGCAAAACCTAATTTCAAATTTTAAGAAGAAAAAGGAAAAAGTGAAGTTATTCTTTGTGTTGTATAATCTAACGACTTCTCTGTAAAGATTAAAAATTATAAATAAGGCTGATGATTGTCCGCTAGCTCAACTCTTCGTAATGTAACTTCATTATAAATGCAATGTTTGTCTCTGATTTCAGAATTAAAATTCAATTTATCAACCTCACTTCTGAATATTTAAAAGACTATTTTTCTGTTTATACCATCTCACCCTTCTAAATTAATTAAGGTCTTATATATCAATCGGGACTAATTAAAAGGCATTAAGTCCACTCTTGCAGTAAGTTCTGAAAGCTGTTATTAACTTGTCTAGTATTTGTTTTGAACAAGTAAAAAAAAATATTCACTCAAAAATAAAATAGCCAAATTAGCAAGTAATTAAACTTATTAACTCTTGCATGGCATTGTATTACGTCAAACAACTTTTATCATATAATTATCATGTTTTCTGTTTGTAAAAAATGCAACGATGTAGATAATGTTTACCATAATTGAGTGAATATATTAATCAGGACGTAAATTAGGTTATAAATAACGGTGAACCACGTAATCTTGATCTACCTCCGATCTCACATCCCTGGGACGATGACATTTTTAATTTGGAAAAATTCGAAATATAATCTATTGAATTTGAATTCCAACTATAACTTGTCGCATTTGAATTTGTTGAAATATAAGTTTTTCACATTCGAATTTTTAAGGAATAATGGGAACCGACCATCTCTCTAATTTGCCCGCTAACCAAGCCCATTTGTAACTGCGCCGGTGCTCCCTAAGCAAAATAAAGAAATAATCAACTGTTAAAGCCCAAAACGACAGCCGCGATGGAGAGAGACACGCTCCCACCACAACACGACATCGTTTTCACCTCCGAGGTGGACACGTCGCCCTCAATTTGGCGCCGGATTCTTCTAACCTAGCATTGTACCGAGGTCCGAGTTGATCTCATTTTGTTTGTTATCCTCATGCAATAACATTTTATCGTACATATTAAAAAAAAAATCAAGTGAGAGTATCTACAGTACAGGTCAAAATGTCACCTAACATTGATTTTTATATTGCTAGCGAGCAATTATAGTACTAATCTGAATCTCTCATTCTAAAACAATCAGAGGACTAATCTGAAAAAAAAAAACTGATTCCAATGTTGATGTTACATTGCTAGTGAGCAATTATAGTACTAATCTCTCATTCTAAAGAAATCAGAGGACTAATCTGTAAAAAAACCTGATTCCAACTGCCAAAACAGCAACCAGAACGCCAGAAGCAGAGTCCCCGCTACGACGTCGTAGGCGTGGAGGGACCAGCCGTTGCTCGTACTGAAGTGGATCGCCTCATACTTGGCGGTCAAGTTAGGGTGCAAAATCCCCCAATTCCTCTTCCCGAACCCTACCCCGTTGGCGCTGGTGTTCTCGTCAACTAGCTCGTAGATGTACGCCGCCGCGACCCCGTCCCTCCTCAACGGAGTCCCCGCGCCGGAACGGAGGTGCTCGACGAGTCCCCGGAGGTACATCTCGGCGAAGGCCGGGTTCGCGTCGACCTCCCCGGCCGCGGAGGAGCAGCTCGGCCAACCGGTCTCGGCGACCACGATGGGGGTGGTCTCGTGGCCCATAACCGCCAGCGAGGTGACCACCGCGTCGAACATCATGTCAAAGAGGTTCCAGTACCTCACCCCTGTGACAACGTCGTCTCGGAAGTTGAACTGGTGGCCCTGGAAGAGCGCGAACCCCAGCGGGATCTCGGCGTTTGACCGGTACATGTTGTATGGGAAAAGGTTGACCAGAAACGATGAGTTCGTCTCGTGGAGGAACTGAAGGAGCGGAGCCACCACGAGCTGCCCGATCGGCTCCTGAAACGTCGCCGAAGACGGAGGGAATGGCGTAGAGACCGCAGTCGCGAAGGAGAACGCCGTGGAGACCTTGATCTGGCGGATCCCGAGAGCGAGGAGGGAGAGGTGGAGGTTCCGGATCGCCGGGAGCAGGAAGGGAGCCAAAGCCGGCGAGGCGCCTGCGTCATCGCCGACGGAGATGAGCGCGATCTTGGCGCGGGGGTAGAACGGGAGGACGTGGGCGTAGAGCCAGCGGAGGGCGAGGGAGCGGTTGGAGGCGAAGGGGAGGACGAAGGAGTTGGGGACTGATAGAAACAGCGTCGTGTTGGTGAAGAGAAACGACCGGATTAGAGTCGGCGTCGGGGAGTGGAGGCGGATCGATTCGAGGCGGAGGTTGGCGGTTACCACGGAGGCGATGGCGGCGGGGGGAGGGGGCCGGGCCGGGGGCTCGGGGAGGGCGTAGCTTGCGCCGATGATCGTGACGGAGGAGGCGAAGGAAGGGGAAGGGATGCGGATGAGGATTAGGAGGAGAAACAGGAAAATGTACGGAACGGAAACCACCATCGTCGCTCTAGCGAGGTAATGGTTTTCTTGGTTTTCTTTCTCTGGTTTTTGTTTGGGCGAGTTAGTTAACGGAGGAGGAAGAGGAAGATGAAGGGAAGGGGGGTGGGTTTTGTCTTTGGAGGTGGGTTTTGGCGGGAGGTTTAATCGGACGGCTGAAGAATTGACACGTTGGATGATCGGGACGCGTGGCATAGTTGTGGGGCCCAAGAACAAGAAGATCTATCTAATCCCGGGTTGGCTGTAAATTACTAAATTGTAATGTTCTATTGGGCCTAATGGGCCTGGACTTCTATTTTGCCTGGTATCGAAACAAAAATAAACCAAAAAGAAAAAGAAAAAGAAAATGCGAAGGGATTAGAACTTAGAAGAGAGAAGACGGAAGTCTCCGATGGAAGTCGTTACGTAAATTAGCATCCTTTCTGGGGGTAAATCGGTCCTTATTAATCTCTCATTGTCTTTTTTTTTTCTCTCTCTCTGTGATTGTGTGTGTGAGTGTGTTGTTTTTGGTGTTTTTGCTTGCCCCTCCAATTTGGAGTGTTTGTGTAGTTAAAGTGTCGTATGGTTGACTTTTGAATCGAAAAGGAGCTTGCTTTCGAAACTGGGAATGGCGGGTCGGGATCGAGCACAGGTGACCGGTCGATCCCAGTCCCGTCTCTCTAATTTGTTTGGGAACTGTTTTCCTTAATTATCCGAATTTCTGTCACTCTAGTTAGGTTAATCTTAGTTAGCAGATAGGTTTAGTGATCATTAGTTGGTGATTTCTGGACAATGTAGATTGCTGGGATAATCTTTGCCAATCGGGGGTCGTTAGAGGGGCATTCGAACTCGAGTGCTTGTGAACGGGGAGTTTGTATCGGACGGTCTCTTGATTTCTTGTTGCTGTTGTTGCAGCTGATTGGAAGTATGTCTGGTTCATTGACACCGAAAGGGAAGGCAATCTGGACGCCTCCGCTCCATAGAGTGTTTGTGGATGTATGTCTGGAGCAGACCCGGAGTGGTAACCGGCCTGGAACGCATTTTACTAGGGAGGGATGGAGTAATGTGATTTCTGCATTTAACAAGAGGACTGGCTTGAGTTTCGACAAGAAGAAGTTGAAGAATCACTGGGAATTTACTTTGAAGCAATGGAAGATCTGGTGCGAGCTTATCAGCACCAGCAGGATGAGATGGGATCCCGAGACTAATACCTTTGATGCGGGGGATGAAGATTGGGCCGAGTATATTCAGGTTAATGGATTATGAAGTAATCTTTTTCCAAAGGCTCCCATTTTAGAATCCCTTCTTCTGGGCTCATGAGCTTGGTGTTTGTATCACAGGACCATCCTGATGCAGCACAGTTTCGTTCCAAGGAGCTTCCGCTCGCTGAGAAACTAGAAATCATATTCGACTTTACAACGAAAGCTGGAGACTATGTAAACCCGTCACCACCTAAGAGGAAGAACCTGAGTTTGGCCAGCTCTCTTTTGCCTACAGAGCTAGATGTGAAGGATGAGAGCAGCGATGATACAGTCCTTGAAGGTCAACCTATAAGTGGCATTAAACTCTCGAGTGAGCAGAGTATTAACAGTCCACCAGTGGTCAAGCCAAAAGCCAATTGGACGCTTGACTTGCACAAAGTGTTTGTTGATCTGTGCTTAGATCAAGTGCTAAAGGGAAACCGGCCTCGAACCCATTTCACCAAGGAAGCTTGGAGGAATATACTTGAGTCTTTTCATGAGAGGACTGGGATTGCGTATGACAGAATACAGTTCAAGCACCACTGGGATCATGCAAAAGTGCAATGGAAGATCTGGCGCAAGCTTGTTGCTACTAGTAGCATGAAATGGGATCCTTCGAGCAATAAACTCGGGGCCAACGAAGATGAGTGGGAGAACTACATCAAGGTATCATGAAGCTCCTGTAGCAAAAGTTGATGTTGTTAAGTAAAATGAGTAAGTTGACTTCAATAATGAAAGCATAATGGTTTTGTTGCAGGAAAACCCGGAAGCTGCTCAGTTTCGGTTTAAGGAGCTAGACTTTGTTGACAAGTTGAACATCATTTTTGATGATGGAACTGTAAACGTGGGAGAGATCGAGTCTCCGTCACGTCGCAGGAAGCTCGATGGTTGTTACTCGTCCCACCTTAGAGAAGAACTGAAGGTTGGAAAACCAGACAGAACGCAAGAATGCCATTGTGATGCTGTTGAATATAGGACCAACGGGACAACGGTAGAGGAAAATGCCGTAGCAGTTCTGGCTGCGCCTATCAAGCTGAATTATACGGTTGGCGAATGCATAGAATGTCTTGATGGAATGGTGGAAGTAGAGCAAGGAAGCGACCTCTACTTGTTTGCTCTGGATATTTTCTTGAGGCAGGAATACAGGGAGATCTTCCTTCAGCTGAAGAAGCCTAGTGTGAGGATAGCATGGTTGCAGCGGTTGCAATCTGCCGAATCAAGGATGCGATCCGCCTGTCTTACTTAGCCGAGGAATCTCATTACTCATGGTGCTGTCAGTATCATGTGTAAATAATGGAAAAATACAATACCAACTTGTTAATTTGTCCAAATTGGTAAATTTGCTGCAGATTGTGTGGAACTGCGGAGATACTTTTGGCTACATGAGCAATGTTGCCCATGAATCTATTGGCGATATAGCATCAACCAACGATCAAGACAAAATAAGTAAGTGGCAACATACGAAAAGTTATCGAACATTCATGTCTCTCGCTCAAGATTCAATTTCAAGTTTTTTTTTTTTAAAAAAAATTCAAGCTTGATTGTCGTTTCAAAATAATTTACTAGTCGGACCAACTGTCGTCCCATAAAACCTCCACGTTCCATCCCTCTATAAATTAGACTAGTAAAATTAAATCCCATCACGAGAATTAAATTCTCGGGGGGACCGCCCTTGAATTTCATGATGGAACCTGTATCTTTCGAGAAGAAATGATAGAATAAGAAGGGTCCACGCTGATCGTCCTTGAGTCACAATAACTACACGGCATTGCAAGAGCCAGCGATGTTTGTTTTTCCAACCTCGACCAAACACGTGAACTCCGTTATGACCCTTAAACTTTTCACTCTCAAGTTATTCTAGTTTAACCGATTCCAACATGTATTAGGCTCGCGTGGTGTTATAAAAGAAAAGACTTCGTGTAATATGTACAAACTCTTGACGGAGTAATATAGAAACAAGAGACAAACCAAAAGAGTTCAGCAACTAAAAATGGCGGGATCATCAGGAGGATCCCAACAGAAGAGGAACTCCAACGTTCAGCTCCTGGAAGAACTCGAAGACCACACCACCACCAACCGGAGAACTGCTTCCCTAGTCCTCCCTCGAGCTTCTCTTCCCACCACTGCGCCCGACGACGAGCCTGTTTCGAGCATACCGATCAGAGGCGATGCGAAACCTGCCTCTCGGTCAAGGCGGATGTCCCTGTCGCCCTGGCGAACTCGCCCCAAGGTCGATCACGAAGAGACGAGCACAGAAGATACATGGCTGTTCTCGTCCGCTGATGATAAGAAAGGGATATGGAAGTGGAAGCCGATCCGGGCCCTGACTCATATCGGAATGCAGAAGCTGAGCTGCTTGCTATCCGTCGAGGTGGTGGCAGCTCAGGGGCTTCCTTCTACCATGAACGGACTCAGACTTTCCGTTTGCGTGCGGAAGAAGGAAACCAAAGACGGGGCAGTCCGTACCATGCCATCCAGGGTCTTGCAGGGAGCTGCCGAGTTCGAGGAGACGCTGTTCATGAGGTGTCATGTGTATTGCACCCCCTCCGGAAGCAGCCAGCATCGCAAGTTTGAGGCTCGCCCCTTCTTGATCTACTTGTTGGCTGTAGACGCCGAGGAGCTCGACTTCGGGCGGGGTTCGGTTGATTTGAGCCGGTTGATACAGGAGTCAATGGCAAAGAGCGTAGAGGGGGCTCGGATTCGCCAGTGGGACACGAGCTTTGCTCTGTCCGGGAAGGCGAAAGGCGGGGAACTGGTGGTTAAGCTGGGGTTCCAGATCATGGAAGATGGAGGAGGAGTTAATATCTACAGCCAGGCTCAGGTGTTCAATTCTAGTAAGAAAGGTAAATTCTCGTCCACGTTTGCGCGTAGACAGTCCAAGACGTCGTTTAGTATTCCTAGTTCAAGGATGACCGGCGGAGCAGAGGCTTGGACTCCTTCCATGGCCAGGCCATCCGGGGACTTTCAAGGGATTGATCACTTGTATCTTGAAGCAAAGGGGGAAGATCTTGACATTCCTGACTTCGAAATTGTGGACAAAGGGCTTGAGATTCAAGACAAGGGCAAGGCCGGAGAGGACAAGTCCGCGTCTAGTGAGGTTGTGAAGGAGGTCGTGCAGGATCCCGTGCACCTCACTAGACTGAATGAGCTCGACTCAATTGCTCAGCAGATTAAAGCTCTTGAAAGCATGATGAGAGAAGGCAGGATGGACAAGGCAGCCGAGGACGATGCCGACTCGCAAAGACTCGAGGCTAATGAAGAAACAGTAACCAAGGAGTTTCTTCAGATGCTCGAGGACGAAGATGATGATAGTACATTGAAGCCGAACCAACCAGAGGCTCCTTTTCTGCATCTGGATGGAGGTGATGAATCTATCACGGAGGCGGAACCGAAAGGGTACGTATCTGATCTTGGAAAGGGCTTGGGATGTGTGGTTCAAACCAGAAATGGAGGATACTTGGCGGCCTTAAACCCCTTGAACCCGCCTGTTGCAAGGAAAGACACTCCGAGGCTTGCTATGCAGCTTTCGAGGCCCCTTGTCGTCCCTTTGCGGGAGTCCATTAGCGGGTTTGAGGTGTTTCAGAAGATGGCAGCAGATGGCTTTGAAGGGATGAGCTCTCAGATTTTGTCGATGATGCCCATGGACGAGCTGATGGGGAAGACTGCAGAGCAAGTGGCTTTCGAGGGGATTGCCTCCGCCATCATCCAAGGGAGGAACAAGGAAGGAGCCAGCTCGAGTGCAGCTCGAACCATTGCAGCGGTGAAGGCAATGTCTGCAGCAATGAGCAGGGGAAGGAAGGACAGGATTTCGACGGGAATATGGAATGTAAGCGACAGCCCTCTGCCTGCAGATGAGATATTGGCCTTCTCGTTGCAGAAGTTGGAGGCAATGGCAGTTGAAGCCTTGAAGATCCAGGCAGAGCTGGCAGAGGAGGATGCACCCTTTGACGTATCGCCACTAAGCGGAAAGATGAGTGCGGAAAAGGAACAAAACCATCCTCTGGCTTCCGCTGTTCCACTCGAGGACTGTATCGGGAAGTTGAGCAATGGGGAAATGCCGAAAATAGAAATAATGGTGGTGATCCAGCTGCGCGATCCTGTCAGGAACTACGAGGCTGTTGGTGGCCCTCTTCTAGCGCTCGTCAACGCCACCCCTGTCAACACCGAGGACAACAACAACGGCAAGGAAACGGGATTCAGAGTGACAAGTGTACATGTTGGTGGGTTGAAGGTAAGGTCTGGAGAGAATCGAAACGAGTGGGACACTGAAAGGCAGAGGCTAACTGCAATGCAATGGCTGATTGGTTACGGATTAGCCAAAGGAGGGAAGAAGGAAAAGAAGCATGTGTACGTCAAAGGGCAAGACACACTGTGGAGCATTTCGTCGCGGATAATGGCGGACATGTGGCTGAAGCCGATCAGGAATCCGGACGTTAAATTCGACAAGTAACAAGCATCATGAGTAGTGTTTTCTTCGTAGAGAAACTTTATCTGTGTAATGCGGCTTTGTATTTATTCCAAGTTTCAGGAAATAAACGGGGCTGAGTTAGATATTATACTTGTTCAAGATATAAAAATCACCTTACTCTGTCTCTACCATATATTGTCTGATCCATTGGATAGTAATGCATCGGATTTGGAAGCTTGAAGACCCACGTCCCCCGAAATGGCCCGGTAAGAGCATCCATCTGGCTGCTGATTATGCCTGAGGTATGCAGCCCTTCGTTCTCTATCGATGCTCTCCGTCTTACGAAGTACTTATTGTCATCCATTTGCAGTTCATCCCCCGTCCTACGAAAGATGACAAAAGTTCGAAGCAGTATCCTTCAGATAACTCAAAACAGATCAAATATTTACGAGAAAATCTGAATCAATCATCATAACTAGTAAGACCTACAGCATTGTCTTGATGGTTGTTACAGAACAATCTCGACATCTCGAGCAGAATTTACCTCAGTATCACTGACCACCAGCCCTCGAATCCAGCAGAAATAAGGTTCTCTGCAGTGGAATTACGATGCTTCTCCTCTGTTCTGGACAACAAGATCACAGGCCAAGCACCATTACGACGCGTTGTGTATAATCTTAGGATAAGAGTTCTCTCGGAATCATTTTCTTTCTTTAAACAATCTCTACAGCCATAGTGATAGAATCTGCATCAAACAAGAACATTCATCTCATTAAAATCTCAAGAGAATAATTCAAAAGCTGCAAATAAACATCAACTGTAGGATCCGATGGCCATTAACTTGTATGAAGTCATTACCATTCCGGGGGCAGAATGTCCTCAACGTCCATCATTATAACAGCACCAATACCATGAGCTCTGCATGCAGGGGAAGAAATCTTGTAATAATCGTAATCCATCTTCGTCATCTGGCTCTCAACAATCCCCTTGTTTCTACCCTCACACGATTGCAGCATTACGGCTAAAGCGACCACCAAAGAAATCTACACAACTCCAAATGTATCTTTTGAAGCTGGGGCGAAAAGAAGGGCAGGTGATAAAGATAGGTCCGTTGTTATGACAAAGAAGACAAGTGGACAGAGATGATGGAAGAAGATTGATCATTGTCTTCCTTCCTCGTCCTTCCTTTATATATATTTCTCTGACGTGGCAGAGGGGTCCTACTAGGACTAATTCGATTTTAGCCCACCTGAGGAGTTAAGCACAAAGGAATTCTTTAATCACTACCAAATTACTATTGATTAGCAGTGATTGACTTAAACCTCTAACACTGTTAATTCATTCGTCTCAATTAAGTGTTTATAACATTAATTTCATACAAGTGCTTAGTAACAACTCTTAATTATAATAGTATTCTTGTAGTAAATTAAAATAGCAGCACTTCACTACAAAGTCCAAAAGATAAATATAAAAAAAAATAAAACTCACTACAAGTCTTCATCCATTCACCTGGTCTCTCCTTCGCCTCCTCTTCTTCTCAAGTCTCTTGCTTAAACCCTTAAAAAAGACCCAACGAAATGAAGCTCTCCCCTTCCTCTAAGCTCCTCACCTTCTCCTCCCCTCCCGCCGCGTCTCCTCCAAAATTACAACTTTACCCCTACCCGCGTCCCCTAAGCTTCACCCGCCTCGCCCTCTCCTCCAAATCCACCGCCGGCGTCTCCTCCTCCGCTCCCAAGGTAAAAGGCTCCGTTTTTATGTTTATTTTGGGTTCCGGGGAAACTTAACGCTTCCGTTTCAGATGACGGCGAGTGAGGAATGGGAACTCACTACCCTGACGGCCCTGTCTCCGTTAGACGGCCGTTACCGTGACAAAGTCAAGGAATTGTCTCCTTACATGAGCGAGTTCGGTCTCATTTATTACCGCGTCCTCGTTGAGGTAACTATCCCCCTTCCGGTCCTTTTGTCCGAAACTCAGAATTCGGATTATGTATCGTGTGTGTTTTGGTTTGATCGTGGCAGGTTAAATGGCTTTCGAAGCTATCTACGATTCCGGAAATCGTGGAGGTTCCGGCGTTTAGCGAGGAGGCGGTTTCCTTCTTGGAAGGGGTGATCGATGGGTTCGGGATTGATGACGCATTGCAGGTTAAGAAGATCGAGAGTGTCACGAACCACGACGTTAAGGCCGTGGAGTATTTTCTGAAGCAGAAGTGCCAGCCCCAACCCGAGATTGCCAAGGTTTCTCCTGTTGGGCAGGACCTTTTATCTGTTTTTTGCGTGGTGAAAATTTCTTGGTTTTGAACTGTGCGGTGGTTTGTGTAAAAGGTGCTTGAGTTCTTCCATTTCGCTTGCACCTCGGAGGACATCAACAACCTCGCCCACGGGTTGATGCTCAAGGACGCGATGAATAAAGTCATGTTTCCCGTGATGGATGAGTTAATCGGGGCCATTGCTAAGATGGCCGCAGATTATGCTTCTATTCCCATGCTTTCTCGTACTCATGGACAGGTAGATGCAGACCTCCTTAGCTAGTGTGTTAGCATCATATTAATTTATTTGATTTAGTTTGGTTACTAGTGGATTAGTTCTGTGGAATTTACGAGTTGATGATTTTTGCTGCAATGTAGCCAGCCTCACCAACAACAATAGGAAAGGAAATGGCCAATTTCGCTTCCAGGTTAAGTTACCTAAGGCGTTTCATTTCTCGTCTTGAGATCATGGGGAAGTTTGCTGGTGCTTCGGGGAATTACAACGCTCATCTCTCTGCATACCCAAATGTCGATTGGCCTGAAATTGCCAAAGATTTTGTTGAGTCTCTTGGGCTGTGTTTCAACCCATGTGTAACCCAGGTTAGTCTTCTATCCATCTTATTAATTTTGGGGATGTTTACATTGCAACTGGATTTAGCATTATATTCAATTTGGATGCACCATATTAGTTTTCTTTATTCCAGCTTCCGAGCTCATGTTGCATGACAATTGGAGCTTCTTTTGAAATTGTTCTCGTCTTCGAATTGCAGATTGAACCACATGACTATATGGGCATTCTCTTCAGTGCAATTACTTCATTTAATACAATTTTGATTGATTTTGACAAAGATATGTGGGGATACATATCCTTGGCCTATTTTAAGCAGGTTAGCCACAATGATCTGGTTATCAGTTTTGTATCAGCATATTGCCCTTGAAGATCTGGCTTAGCTTCTTGTTTTTTCTCGAGACAGATTACCAAAGCTGGAGAAGTTGGATCATCGACGATGCCCCACAAAGTTAACCCTATTGATTTCGAGAATAGTGAGGGAAATCTTGGTAAAGCTAATGCAGATTTTACGTTTCTAGCCCAGAAGCTACCAATTTCACGTTGGCAGGTATAACATTTATCTCATCAATCCTGCTTTTAAATGTAGACCATAATGTACCTTCGTTTAAATAAATGTTTATTCCATGGCAGTGCACAAGTTCTGTAAAAGTATCCATGGCCAACAAGTAGTATGATTGTTGAGTGTCAAGGCTAAGCTTGTAATGTAATAGATATTAACCATATCTAATGCCAAATATTATTTGCAGCGAGACTTGACTGATTCAACTGTGCTGAGGAACATGGGTGAAGTCTTGGCCCATTCTCTTCTTGCCTACAAAAGTGCCCTCAAGGGAATAGGAAAGCTTCAGGTATGTGTTTTTACCATATTGGATGATGCATGTGGATCATATTAACATTCGTATACTGGCCGTGTTCATAGAATACCCGGTTTATTTGATCTTTCATAGCTCCCAACTTGCTCTCTAGTTAATCTGACTGACTGTGTTTTATATCAAGGTGAACGAAGCTCGGTTGTGGGAGGACTTGGATCAATGTTGGGAACTGCTTGCTGAACCCATCCAGACCGTACGTAGTTGCTGTTTCCTTTTCAAGTTTCATGCATCATCCCTTTGAAAAGTGCACTACTTCTCTTACACGAAATCATTCCATATGCCATATGCAGGTGATGCGTCGATATGGAGTCCCGGAGCCTTATGAGAAGCTAAAAGAGCTTACCAGAGGAAGAGCAGTTACCAAAGAAAGTATCAGAGCATTCATTGAAGGCCTGGAGATACCTCAGGAACCGAAAACCCGTCTATTGGAAATGACCCCTCACTCCTACATTGGTGCAGCTGTCTACCTAGCCAACACCTCTCTATAAACTCGATGTACCCAAAACATAAGAAGTACCCGAAATGCGGGTAAATTTTGTTGTAGCTAGGTTCCCATACCATTTTCTCGGAGTGCAGGCGGTTTTATTGAACTTTAGATGCAGAGGAGGTTTCATGTTGAGTTTACTCTCTTACTTGATTGTAAAATCATAACCAATTGCAGTTCCCATGCAAGTAACCTGTCTTTTTTTTTTCCCTGGTACAAGTAGTGGGACAAAAGGCCCTCTAAATATCCGAACTTTCGGTTAATCATAATGTTTGCACTCCAACAAAAATAACACAAGTCAGGGTCATTGACCATATCTTTGAAACATGAGCAGAGCCACAAAATAATTGAGAGATGGTACTTCACTCACCCAAATGCCAACTTGACACACACTATCTACTCACCACCTTCCACGTGGCAGCCTGTCCTTACCTGCTTATCAACAATCTTACAATATCCCAACTCCCTATGCTCTCTAACTGACAAGTAACGACCTGCAAAAAGGCCTGCACTTTTCACATCCTCAGGAAAAAAAAAAAAACTGAACTTGATCGCTTCCCAGCTTTAACATGGAGACCAAGATAGCTGCTTGCTATGCTCGTGGGGGAGCCTTGTTAGGTGGTGTCTCTCCTCAGCACTCGAAAGCTCCGGTGTCTGCCTCCTCCTTCACCTCCAGGGTAATGCTTCTATCATCTTGATGCATCTGTGTTAAAACTTGGTTGGACGAGTTTTTCCGCTCCTTTTCGTTGTCCGATGGTCACACTTGGTTGCAGAGTCTCAAATCAAGCTTTCTAGGAAGAGAGTCATGGCGGTTGGTACCGAAGGCATCGTCGAAGCACACAAGATCAAGGGCCTCTGCTGCAGGTGTAATCAAATGCGAGATCGGTGATAGCTTGGTGCGTAACTAATGTGTTCATCAGGATTACTACTTTGTTTGTTTCAGTTGAATTTTGTGAATGGAAGAAGTCTTAGTGCATCTGCAGGAGGAATTCCTTGCCAAGGCGACCCCGGACAAGGGACTCATCAGGCTGATGATGTGCATGGGAGAGGCGATTAGGACCATTGCTTTCAAGGTCAGGACAGCTTCTTGTGGAGGGACACAATGTGTCAACTCCTTCGGAGACGAGCAGCTCGCTGTTGATATGCTTGCCGACAAGCTTCTTTTTGAGGTTAGTTTCAATGTGCATATTGTTGTTCATCCGAAGAATGTGTTTAAATAAACAACAACCGATTTGTAGGCATTGGAGCACTCTCACTTCTGCAAATACGCCTGTTCCGAAGAAGTTCCTGAGCTGCAAGATATGGGAGGTCCAGTTGAAGGTACGTACTTCTCTTTCTCGGACTTTATACACCAATAGTTGTGTTCTGATATCCGCTGCATTGACAATTGTTGGCACGTCAATGAGCAGGTGGATTCAGCGTTGCCTTCGATCCCCTTGACGGGTCTAGCATTGTTGACACAAACTTCTCAGTGGGAACCATCTTCGGAGTGTGGCCAGGAGATAAATTAACCGGTGTTACAGGCGGAGACCAAGTAGCTGCAGCTATGGGAGTCTATGGCCCCCGAACTACATATGTTCTTGCTCTTAAGGACTACCCCGGAACCCACGAGTTCCTTCTTCTTGATGAGGGTGCTCCTTTGAACACTACACCTTAATAACACCCTTGCACTTCTTCTCCTTCTCCTCATCTGAGGACCTTATGTGGTGGAATGATTTTCAGGGAAGTGGCAACTTGTGAAGGAGACGACCGAAATCGGAGAAGGGAAGATGTTCTCCCCTGGTAACTTGAGAGCCACATTCGACAATTCGGACTACGAAAAGGTTTCCTCTGCTCATCCAAGCTACATTCGTTCTGTTATGGAAACTTCGTACTGATGTCCTAAACCATTCCCCATTTCCTTAACAGCTAATCAATTTCTACATAAAGGAGAAGTACACCTTGAGATACACTGGAGGAATGGTTCCGGACGTCAACCAGGTAACCAAGACCAACAATAGACAAGCGATAAAAACCAGATGGAAATTCGAGTCATCCTAACAAACTAAAATTCCAAGTGCAGATCATTGTAAAAGAGAAGGGTATCTTCACGAACGTGATTTCGCCAACCACGAAAGCGAAGCTGAGACTGCTGTTTGAGGTGGCTCCTCTGGGGCTACTGGTTGAGAAAGCTGGAGGCTACAGCAGCGACGGACACATCTCGGTGCTCGACAAGGTGATCAACGTGCTCGATGAAAGAACGCAAGTCGCATACGGATCGAAGAACGAGATCATCAGGTTCGAGGAGACACTCTACGGGAAATCAAGGCTCAAGGTTGGTGGTGTTCCTGTTAATGCTGCAGTTTAATGCAGCTGGTGGACTATTACTACTACTAGCTCTATAATATACTCTTTCACCTTTGCTTCTATTTTCTTATTGGAATGAGAGAGAAAAATGTGAGGGTCTTGTAATGTATGATTAGTTCATCGCCAATCATAAGACTTACTTATTTCAAAGATGGAAAGATATATCTGAGATTCATATTGTTTATATTTGGGCGGGGCATCGACTGAGGCAATATTTGATGTTCCATTTTTGACTTCGCATAATTTTTAGCGCTCAATTTTTTAGTCCAACGCTGCAACTATTAAAGAGTTGAATACTCTCTCTTGTTCTTTTTTCATCTGAACGATATTTCTTCCATCTTCTAAAAGTCTTCAATGATTCAAATGATATTAATAAGTGGGAAGGCCCACTTGAATAAGAGTAGTTGAACCGATACTTATACCAATCCGGCATGATATTATTCGAAATTTTCTTATCATTCCGAATTAATGGGTAATAAAATTTATGGAAAAAAAAGTTTATCAAGGATTGTCAAATATCCAAATGCATATGTATTTTTTCATGAGTAGAAAATATTGGATTATCTCTACTCGATAAAAAAATATATTATCTTTATTATTCTACTCAATTCTAACTTTAATTAACATCGTGGTCAAATATCCAATTACAACTAGATTGCAAAGCCATTGGACTAATCGTCTAGTCACTGCTTATGCTTCTAATATCATCAAACAGCCACATTTTATTCAGGTTCATTACCCATGTTTCTAATTTTCACTTCTACCCATAATTGTAACCCAATTTTGGGTTATATCTCTTGCAATTTGCAAAAAAATAACAAAGAGGACCCTTTTATTCCTCCTTTTTCTTAATATTTCCTTTTCACATCAGCATCTTCCTGGATTTTCACCCCTACAAATCTTGGAGCCGCTTTATTCACTTTTCTTTTTTTTGGAGCCGCTTTATTCACTTGACCATCATCATCAATAATTTCGATCCTTTATTCCTGTTTATTTATTTGAAAATATCTCTCTATCTAAATAGAATTCTGATTAGACAATTCTAAACTCTAAAATATCGCATTTTTGCCACACAAAATTCTACTCTTTGGCCCCTCTATATACCTTGTCCTCGTACTATTTCCACACGGTTTTATCACTTTGGTGGGCTATACAGTTGGAATTTACATTGACCATATGAACAAAAACTTTCCAAGATTTTCATTTCTCTAAGCAAATTCCATTTCCCCTAGCTGCTTCCAATACACACAAGATCAGATCTCCCGTTTCACTTTGTCTTTCCAAGATCCTCTCCGATTCTACTAAAGTCTGGTCTTTATCAGATTCTTGGAATTCTTATTCTGCTAAGAAAAGCAGATTCTGAGGAAAAGAAAAACAATTTTCCTTTATTTTAAGACCTCAACTTTTGCTATACACTTTCTGCTCCCACTAACTCTTTTTTATACCTTCTCCGTTCCATTTTCTAGCATCTGCCCTCCCTCTCTAAAGCCATAGACTCGGAGAAGCTACCCCCGCTAGCCAGCTATCCGACATGGAGACTCTATATCCATCATCCTTCTTGATGTCCAACTCGGGCTGGCTCAGCTCGAGCACGTCAGAGTGGACCAAAGAAGAGAACAAGCGGTTCGAGAGCGCGTTGGCTATGATCAGCGAGAAGGATCCCCTGAGATGGATCAAGGTCGCGGCCTTGATCCCGACGAAGTCCGTGGAGGACGTGATCAAGCAGTACAGGGAGCTGCTGGAGGATGTAAGTAATATAGAGGCAGGGAAGGTCCCTATTCCCGGATACCTTAGCTCGTCTTTCACGTTCGAGTTGGCTGATGAACGCGATTTTGATGGCTATAGGAAGCGGCCTCTAACGTCCAAAGCCTCTGATCAGGAGAGGAAGAAAGGTGTTCCTTGGACTGAAGATGAGCACAGGTATCTAATATACGACCCTCTCGTACAAACCAATTTCTTAGTCTATGACGCTCTGGTAGCCATTTTTTTTTGTTGGTAAATAAACGAACTTTATTAAAGACAAGGAAAACAAAATTATATGACACTTGGGTGGGTATCCGGTTGTACAGGAGGTTCCTGATGGGGTTAATGAAGCAGGGGAAAGGAGACTGGAGGAACATATCAAGGAACTTCGTGGTCACAAAGACTCCGACCCAAGTCGCCAGCCACGCACAGAAGTACTTCATAAGACAGCAACTCTCTGGTGTCAAGGACAAGAGGAGACCAAGCATCCATGACATTACAACTTCCAACCTCTCCGCCTCGCCACCGGATCCCTCCTCCCTGCTGGACCAGCCAATCCACAGGCCATCCGCTCTGGCGGCTGGCTCGCAGAAGGTCCTGATCGATTGGAACCATGCAGGTAGAGACGCTTCCAACTCGGCTGTGATGGTGTTTGGTTCGGGTAATGGCAACTTGTTCATGTCCGGGCAGAATCCGAACATGGGTTCTTATTACCACTTGAACCAAGTTCGTTGATAAGGCAGGCTAGCTAGCTAGCTGGTTACTTCTTGTAGTTGATGTCCCTGCCATAGGTGAAGTGAAGATCCACCTGGTGCTGTTATATATTTTACAGAAGCTAAATTGGTAGTACTGCTTTTGTTAATTTCTTGTTAGTCTCTTCCCAAGTTTCATAATCACAAGTACTCCTTCACGTATGCCACCTATAAATTGGTACAATTTTTCCTCTGTTGTAGGCCACTACATAATTTTTGACTAGTGTTTATTTCTGAGTATAAAAACGTTTATTATCTTAAAAATTCGTAGTTGATATAAAAAATTTAATGTTGTATTAGAATAAAATTTATTTTAGATATTTTGTAATCATACTTACTTTCATATATTTTCTTAAAATGTTAGCACCGGTCAAAACATGTTATAATCCAAATGAACTTTGTTAATTAGATATTTAAGTATTTATTAACAGTTTATCAAACGATTTACTAGTGACAATATTGGTATGGGAAGCCATATACTTGATATCATCAAATACTCGAATACTTATTAATCTATTAATCAAGATTTAAATTCAATATTACATGTGAAAGATAAAAATTCTTCTAATAAAAATATTTATTGTTATCACATTTTCAAGTACATCTTTTAACTTAACGATTCATTCCCAGTTGATTTAAATTTTCTTTTGATAGTGATCTTTCTATTAGGCACACTACTACACCAACTTTATTTAATTTTATTTATTGTAGATTGTAGAGTCGAAAAGCACTTGAAATAAATAAAAGGTTTCCCACCCACACGAGAGACAAAAACTTTGCAATCATAATGACACAAGAAAATTCCATGTCATTGTATGATTTGGCAGGGCAGAGGAGCTGAGTCACTTGTCACTTGCCTTTTTTTCTAATTCTGTCCTATCTCATTGCTGCTCCTTTATTTTTTTTTGTTACACTTATTAATTTAGATTTTCATTGATAACATATTTAAATGGTAACACATACTTTTAACATTTATCTTACGTACTTGGATTTCAATACTTTGTAACTAAAGTATTTTTTTTTTGTTTACAAAGTACTTATAATTGGTTTATCTTACGTCCAAGTACTTATCTTACGTTTATCTTACGGCCAAGTACTTATCGGTTCAATACATTTCTCTTACGTCCAAGTACTTATCGGTTCCAATTGCTCCACTCTTTTAGAATGGTTGTTCCACTTTTGTAAGCGATATTTTGTTCTTGTGTTATCGTCGGCCGGTAAAAAAAAAAGTAAAGCCAAAAGAATGTGGAGAAAAGGTAATCTAAACACATTTTGGCACATATGTTTTAATTTGTCCGGTGTACTATTTTTCACTCCAAACATATAAAAGTTTACCGCATTTTATTTAGATATAAGCCAACTTTTTCTAATAATAAAAATTGAGTCTTATCAAGTTTACTCGAATCATGGATTTTATATCTAAGTGTTTATTGGATTTTATATAGTGCTTCCGCACAATATAAGTAACACAAAATTTTCGATTTACAATAAATCATTAAAGTTACTTTCATTCTTATTCGCCCTTTAAAGCCATTATAAAATTACGCCAGCATCCTACCCTTTACGACCACCTCCTAAACTTTTTGCATTATTTTATACTCTCAATTTGGCCAAATTGACCAAAGCAGAATTGATTACACCATATCTATTTTAGTCGCAGCTGAGTCCGAATTCCACTTTCCCGAGCATCTCATGCTTCATTGCCTTGCAGAATATTGGATGATCCATGTTGAATTACCAGTCTGATCGTTATGGCTTTATTTGGCAGCTAGTTATTCAAATATGTTCGTTAATCCATATTAATATTGTTTAAAATATATAATAATCATAATTGTTAATTATAGATGTTATATTCGATCCTCTTTTTCTCGGGTCATTAACAAATCTGCTTTTCTTCAACTAATTTTGATACCTTTCTTTCGGCCTACCCAATTGCGATGGTGGCCGAGAAGGACCATTTCTTTTCTTGGTCTGTGGAAGCATCATATGCTTTATTTTCTTCTTCCTTTTCGGTTGGCAACCAATTGAAGTAACAATTTCGCTGTGTTTGGGTACTTCACTACATGCCTTGCCTTGACCTAAACTATTAATTACCATATAGTACGAACATAAAAAAGAATTTATACATTAAAGAACATATAACAGTGTTGGACTCTAAAAACAGTAATTTTATAAGAAAAACTATTAATTGCAATTTATAAAAGCTAGAAATTGTGATCGAGTCGTGGGTAACAAATACGATCACGGTTTAAAAAGAAACGATAGGATTAAACTACTAATTTAATGACTGACAACCAAAAAATGAGCATGGATTTTAATTTTAAGGTTGACTCATTTAAAAAAAATTAGCAAGAGAAATTTTATTGCGCTTTGAAAAATATATGATCATGTTGGTTCCTTTTATTATGATCCCTACTAAAAAGTAAAAGGGTATACATGAGATATTTTGGTTTCCAAGTTGGGATTAACCGCTGTAGCTCTATACAAGCTGTTGGTGTGACCAAGTGTTGTATCTCTTGGATGGAGTTGATTGATGATCATTACCAGAAAAGTTTCACCATTCCACATTGGTACATAAAAAAAAATTAGGTTTCTTATATTAACTGTTTCTGAATATGTTCCTTTCATTCCATATAGACTAACCAAAAATTTACAACAGTATTTCCATGCGCTAGTCAACGGTTAAAATTCTACCAAATCATAGTTATATGGTAAGCTTTATAATATTTACTTTCTGGTTATTTAATTTTACCGAAAGAATTGAAACTCAAATATTATTATTTGTTAAGAAAAATGATAATAAAATTATTCGAGTTATTAGAAAATTCCGCCCACCAACTCCTTCTAACAATTATGAGAAATGCTTAGTGCCCACTAAATATCACTTCGAGTGTCTTATTTTTCTCAACCAACCATTATGCTCCAGAAAGTAGCATTTTGATATTGGTAATATTACTATATGACTTTTTAAGGTAAAATCAACTTCCACATAGCACTCTTGATGAAGCAGCCTTTCATGCAATTTGCACAACAAAGAAGAGGCCACACTTGCCACCTTTATTCCTGTTACAATGAAATAATGTGGCCACTTTTATCCTTTTCTTTTTCCTCTAAGCATATTTTTTTTTTCGCATCAAATGTTTAAGATGATCTGTCGGCAACCCAAATAATTAACGTACATTAGCTGACCAATGGTAATATTCCAGTACATCGGTAAATCTCAACAATCACTAGGAGTCTGGTATGGTCATTATTTTCGGATGAAAATCAATAATAATAATACATGTGGAGCTGGAATGACTTGTTCGTGGAGAATTGATTGGAGAAATTAATAAGCTCTACTCGGTGCTATATTATGTGGGGTGTTTAAATTTACAGAAATTGGATCATCTTCACGGAGGAGAAGCCGAACAACAAGATACTAATTCACTCATAGGTAAATGAATTGTTACAATATTAATGTCATGGTATCGAGATTTTATGATTTATGATTTATCTTCATAGGTAAAATTGGTTCTACTTCTCGCTACATACTCCCAATTGTGCGAGTAAAGGAAAGGCCCAACGGAAGTGTGAGTAAATCTGTACATTGTTGTTTTGGTCAATTGGAAGCGAAGGTTGGATGGGATTGGACATGGAGGCACCAAATACTTTCATATGCTCTTGTTAAAATGAAAGAATCTCTCGGAATAAAGGAAGGATCTATATTCTGAATAAAGTAAAATTGAGAAGATTTAGATATGGTGCCACCGACAGCCCAAGTTGATGGATTGATCTCGGAATCTTACAATTAATAATACAAATTGAATTGGATTAGAATTTAGAATTACCATTGGGCCGGACCGGGATAGACTCCTATACAAAGCAGTTTTGTCTAGTAACTCCTATGGGCCGAGGCTAGAAAATATGACAAGAGTATTTTATTTGGCTATTCGTCTCATCCAACACAGGCAATCTTTCGAGCCTTCCGTTCTCCGTACATTGTTATTTGCCAGACGAGCGAAGCGCAAATGAGAGGAGACGCCCTCGTGAAGAAATCGAGCACATGCTTTTAAAAAAAATAAATCGAGCACGAGCATACGAAAAAGATGAAAGTCCCACAAGAAAAGACAGACAACAATAAGATCTTTTTATTTTAGGCACGTGTAGCATCATCGTCATTAAGGGGAGCTCCTGTCAGAGATCTTATTTGACAGAGACATATACCCCACACAAAAAAGGAAATAACAGCTTCGGTACAAAATCTGAATCTATATTCCTCAGCACAAACCACACTCAGCAAATGGTGGAACTAGTCTAACAGTGTTTTACCTAGTTGAACTTCCAAGAAACCCTAGGAAAGTAGAAAATAATTGAGCACCAAAGTTTGCACGGGCTTTGGAGAATTACAAGGACGATACAAGATTATTACAAGCCAGTGGTCCACGGATGACAAAATTTAGGTTAGAAATAAAGACCCTCTAAGCAGTAAGAAAGACAAACATTTGCATAGATTAATGTACAAACAGGGCAAGACAATGTATCATCTCTACGCAGCCTCAAAGGTGGCCGGGTCCAATGGGATAACAGAGCGAGAGGCTGGGAAATCTGTCCGCGGTCCCGCAAGAGAATAATACGCAAGAACATGTGGTGGATGCTGAGTCACGATGGACTCCCCAAATTGATTGGTTGTAGTAACCCTTCTCGGGGGGATCAGCTCAATGTTCCAAAACGGTCGAGCCATTGTTAACAAGTCAACTCCCGTCGGTGATCCTCTATAACCTTGCACCCATAAGTATCTCAGACATGGGAGTTGGCTCACAGCTCTAGCCAGCGCAGCTTCACTGAAACAGCAGCCCCTCATTTCGAGTTTGACCAGACTTGGACATCCTCTAGAGAATGCTATAAGCCCTTCATCTGAATCCCCAACGTAACCGAGAAGCATCCACAACACTTTGGTACTGTACTGCCCAACATAGCCTAATCCAATATCAGTCAAGCCTCCTGATCGAAGATACAAAGCAAACCTCGTGAGCTTTTGACAGCCACTCAGAAGTGCCCGGACTCCATTATCAAGAGGCAGGTCGGTTATCGTCTCCTCTCGATCAAGCAAGACCAAGCGAAAATCATTAAGGTTCTTCATGTAAGTGCCAATGTGTTCCAAAGCTGAATTTGTTATATCTGACACGTACACAGCCAAATACTCTAGCTCAATGCAACCTTGAGACAGCGCAATTAATCCCCTCTGCGAAACTAAACCTTCTTCATCCTCCATTCCTTGCTCGTCGGCACCACGCTCAATCCTAAGCCTCTTCAGCCGCTTACAGTTTGATGCAAGAACTTCCAGCCCCCTGTCTCCAATAACATTTCTTGTCTGCAACAAAAAAAGTGCATTCAAAGGCAAGTAATCGAGATACTTAAGCACAAGATGAAGCAGGAAGCCCTCAAAAAAAGAAATTTGGCATAATACTGTGTTTTGCTAGTTCCCCATTCGGTTTGATGACTTAACCGCTAATCTAAATATCTCCAGAAATACTAGGTATTTGAACGTGGACATGAAAATCTGCAAATAAGAAAAGCTAGGTTCCAGACTAGCATAAACAGCATACACGAATGCTGGTAAAACCAAGAACTTTTTTATACTAATAAAGCAAGAAAGACTTCAACTAGTGAGGCCACATATCATCATCATAAGAAAGCATTACCAAAATAATTGTACATAGGCAGGAAAGTTCTCAAGTCAACTGATAAAAGATAGCTAATGTTTATGTTATATTTTTCTTAGGGGACAATCTGTGTTGTATTAGGGAAAACATACTCAATGCATACAAGAAAGATGTTCTCGGTTATACCTCGAGGACTTCCAAGTTGGGACACCTTTGGATCAAAAGACAATGATCTTCAGTATCAAGCAGCGCATACAGCAGATCCAATTTGACAAGGCCAGCAGCAATTGATAACACTATAGGCATCTGATTGTTGCCAAAGTAGGTCAGACCCAAACGAGATAGTTTGCGGGGAAATGTTACATCCGCATATTTGTCAGGCTGATCAGGGGTCTCATTAAAGGAACCTCCACAAAATTCTTCTAATGCAGCGGCAGTATGGAAGAATCTGCCAAGTTCTAGAATTTCACATTCACTAATCTTCAGAGACACCAAGGAGGGACAATTTCTTGCAATGAGTTCAAGATCTTCGATTTTGATTTGGCAGAGATCTGTCATATAAAAGTTCAAAACCTCAAGGACCGTATTATTTAAAGCAAGCTCGTGGAGCCAATCACCATCCAATTCCACAATTTGGCTCTCTTCCAGAAGTAGTGTTCTCAGCTGCCTAGAAAAGGATGGAAACAGAGTGTCACAGCTAAATCAATATGTGGATAAAGGAGCCAAGTAAAACTGCTTTCAGTGGAGAGGAAGTTTACATATCGTATTGGCTTTCGTAACGGCAGCCCTAATTTCCGATACGCAATATACCGCTGCTATACCGGATATTTAACAACACTGTCGAGTAATAACAAATGAAGCCGCAACAAGATGTCCTCCCAATGCACTAACATGCTTGAAAAGAGAGATGACTTAGTAGTACATCACCAGTCAGCATAGAGCTTCTTATTTAGTAACAGCATATGTTCACTTGGTTCCTTTCCACAGATAGTGCACAGCTACACCAATGAATTCACACCAACTCACAGCGTAGACGAACATCACAAGTTCAACATACCGAACCACATCGGCAAGCCAAAAATCAGCTAAGGTAATCCCGAGATACGCAGAACAAGTGGCAACAGAAACACGAAACTAGTTACACAAGCAGACCTGTAATGCAAGTCGACCACACAAGAAAGAAGAAGCACAAGCTTCCCCGCCACTACATTTCTTCCTTTTCTTCAATCCGTAGATCCTATCAAAGCCACGAGTGCGGGGAAAGCATAGTCTACAAATAATTACTACCTAACATCAACTAGATCTACACCGAACCAGAAAAGTCAATTACTATTTCAGCTCCAATCGGCCAATAAAGTATTGACGCTAGGCAGAAGAGTAGTAAGTCTCGGCAGCGGTTACCTGCAGGAGCGGGCGACGTGGAGGAGGCCGTGGGTGGAGAAGCCGGAGCACTTGTCGAGCTTCAGGACGAGGAGGACACGGCCGCGGGAGGCGGCGAGGAGCTCGAGATCATCATCCCGGACGATCATCCTTCGGAAGTGAAGCGACCGGATGCAGGCGAAGTAGGGGGGCTCCGCGATAACCCGCACCCAGGGACCAACCGCGCCGCCCCAGTCGTCGGGGATAAGGTTGAACATCGCTGCACGTGGCTTCCCCTTGAGCTTGAGCGACTCCACGTGCGGGAACCGCCGCCGGAGCCGCGACGGCGTGGTGGTGTAGCAGAGCGCGATGGTGACGTGCTTCCGCGTCTGGGAGTCCAGCTCGTACCAGCGCCGGCACACCAGGGAGACGGCGTCCCTGTCCCTCGGCTCCGTTATGTACGGCATCACCAGGCTCAGCACCACGTCCGGCATCGCCGCCGGCGACTCCCTTCTCCTCTCTTCCATCCTCGTTCCCTTTTTTTTGTATTTACCGTTATTTAACGGAAGGAGTAAGTAACTGTCATATTAACAGACGGAGACGGAGATGGAGATAGTTTCCTTTCCGTTAAGTTTTGTGGCGGATCTTAATAAGTAAACTAACGCAAGCTTTTTTTTTTTTGGGAGAGAGAGAAAGAGAGAGAGAAGAGGGAGTTGCTTGAGGGTTTAAAGTGGAAGCGACAAATAAATAAGTGGAGAAAATGTATGGTGAGTGGGAAAGGAAAACGACGTAGTTTAAGGTCGGGAGGGGGATATTAACGAGATCAGACGATGAGCTGGGATTACGTGGAGGAGTGAGTAATTGGATCCCACTTCTGTGGACTAATTTCCGGAGCTGGATCTTAAACCGTACACCCCGACCATATTAATTTTTGCCTATTTTGGTCTTTTCTCATTCTACCCCATACGTGACGTTAACTTTTGAAGTCAATTTATTCGGGGACAAATTAGCTCTGTATCATAATTAATAATAGATTTTAATTATTTTAAAAACATTTTATCATAGTGGTCAAGTGCTGGTGTCATGTCTCTTGTTTACATCAATTTTCAAAAAAATTATTTCAATAAATGTGGAGAACAGAGATATGTTGTTGAGAACAGTAAGAACAAATTAGAAATCGTTTAATAAGAGTGGTGCTCATGTATAAAGTAGAAATGTAGAATTTATTTACCAAAAAGTAGTTTTGAAAATCACATATTTCAAGCTGTAATTTTTTTTTGTTAAACCTCGAGAAAAAAAATATACATAATGGTATGCTTTTGAATGATATCACTAATTTTTAAGTATATTCTTTACATACTCATGTTTTATGGTAGAAACAATCAACCTTCAAAAATTTCAAGTTTAAAATTAACTATAGACTATATTGGCCCCAAAAAAAAGGTCATAGACGACCGCTGTAGCGTATAGGGCGGCTTATGTTCAAAGGGTACCGCCGGCGTAAAGCTTAACCTTTTCGGCTCCACTCATGAATCATTTTTATCTTTTCATGAAAATATTTCATCAAACTTTTTAATTCTAAATTTAGGGCAAGCCATGAGAAATATTTTTTATATGAATTGCTATATTTAATTGTTTAACTTTTATGAGCGATATTTTTCCGATATTTTTATATGTGTACTTTGCGATATTCACTTTTCATTGTTATCTCTTACGTTTTATAGACAAATCGATAATTCACTTTTGTTGGCATACGTAGTAATTCGAGAACGATCATAAAATTATTTAGGTGAAATTAACTTCTAATCTATGTACTTAACATAATTTTTCTTTCGGGGTTTTCTTTTCTCATAAATGAGCAATTCATACTTATTTTATGAAAAAATGTTTGTTTGGATCTACACTGATCAAATCAGTCTTTTTTTCTATTTTCAAATGAAATTACTTTTTTTTCTCTTCACGAAAAGATAAAAGAGTCATTATTTTTGTTTTTTTAAAGGGTAAAATAGTCATTTCACATGTCAAAAAATAAAAAACTGGTTCTTAAGTCAATATCCGAGACCAATATTTTGCAAAATACATGGACGACTAAATTATTTATGAGAAAAAAAAGACCCGATAGAAAAATTCGATTAAGAATAAAGACTAATTTGCCCAATTATTTATGGCGAATGCTGATGTTGTTTTTCAGAGCAAGTTAAAAAAAATGTTCTGGTCAAGTGACCTTTGGTCCAGCGGCACAAGAGTGGAGAAGGATTTGGGAAATTCAGAGTTCGATTCCTGACATTGTAATAGAATATGTATTAGAATAGGATGTAAAAAAAATGTTCTGTCCTCCATTTCATGAACCAAACACGTACACGTCATTTTCGAGGCACCGGTGAAAGAAGAAACAATGGGCGCTCACAAGATATTGACGGCACTTGGATAATTTCTCTTACAATAGTGTGGAGTGTGGTTTGTTTTCCAAAAGAAGGGTTGATGGAGCGTCAAAAGGCATGACAGGAAGAGCAAGCTGTGGTGGAGTAATGAGAGATATGAATGGCACTTGGATAGTAGGCTTTACCAAAGATTTGGGAATGTGTAACGCGGAGATGGCCGAAATCTGGGCTATAGCTGTAGGACTCCAAATCGCACAGCAAAGAAAGTTGGACAATATAATCGTGGAGTCGGACTCGCAACTGGCCATCAAGTACATCGCCGAGGGAGTAGGTACGGGTAGCATCTTCTCATCCCTCGTGAATAACTGTCAAAACCTAATCCGGTCTTTCAACCGGGTCGAGGTTAATTTCTGCTCTCGTAGCAAGAACCATGTAGCAGATAAGCTAGCAAACCTTGCTTTCAATTATCCAAGGAATCTTAGAATATTCGAGACCCCGCCAAGTGAATGTATCGCCCTCTTGAGGCAAGACCTTAATGGCACTATGTACTGTAATTTTCCTTAATGCATGGGCGTACCAGACCCACCAATTCTCACCAAAAAAAAAGATATTCAAGGAAGAAGCTCTCGATGGTTCCACAAGCAAATAGTCCCTGGAAATGGTTAATTTCTATCTAATGCTCACGTATTACGCTGCATTTCGTTTTAGGGCTGGGCTGGTCCCACGCTTTTCGTATCTAATATCTAGGACGCATATATAAAAACAGAGGTGCCCCTCCGACAGCAAATATGAAATTTTTTCTGTGGCCCCATCAATATTGATGATATGTGACAAAATGGATTTCAAAGCTCTATTAACCATTGTTTCCACCTGTAGGGTTTGAAAGGGCAAGTTCCAATTGGTGGGGAGTATTAAGAGTATCAGAAATCATCAGATTGTGAAAAAAACATGTAATTGGTCCGCCAGCCAGTAACATTTTAATTCTAAAGTGATGTTGATGTATGTATCAAGTGGTGTATCGAAATCTTAAAGCAATGTAATGTACTCATATAGCATATACTCTTGCTAAACCTCATTTGGACTTCTTTGGTTCTGCTGCATACTCGTCTATCAATGCTTCTACGTCCTTCCAGAATAGGCCCTCCACCAGAACTCCCTC
The DNA here is from genome assembly GCA_012979155.1 of Hypericum perforatum. Lineage (NCBI taxonomy): Eukaryota > Viridiplantae > Streptophyta > Magnoliopsida > Malpighiales > Hypericaceae > Hypericum > Hypericum perforatum. The sequence continues at coordinate 59,951 of SOPF01028791.1, read as the reverse complement.
CGTTGTGAACCTGATCAATCGATCAATCATCATTTTCAGCCCAATTGTAAATGCTTGTATATATACTTGTGTGCATAAGCATATGTGTGTGTGTGTGTCTCGACTGTGTGCGTGTAGACAGAAAGAATGATATACATGGAGGGGGAGAGAGAGAGAGAGAGAGACCATTTGGTGACACTCTTGGTAAACTCGACGGGCTTCCCAGCAGAAATAGACTTGGGATCTGCACTAGCTACGCGCAAAGTGTACTGGTCGGAACATTTTGGAAGTTTGGAAGAAACCACCAGACCGGTGCTGGTGTAGGATCCCTGCACAAAAAATAATAATTTTGTAACATGGGTAATTGGGCAGCCAAAGAATGGTCTCTACTAACTATGAGAATGCTTCAATAAAACAGCAGACGACGGGAAACTAAGCCATACAATGACAATCTAAAGTACGGCGTTTGCTAAGGATCACACAAATATACCAAAAAGGATTGTACATTCTATCCACGACGTCAAAGTGCAAGATTGTCCTAAAACCAACTTACAGGAGGCAATGGCAAAACGAATTCAAAAGTAACATTGACCACCCAATAATGCAAGAGGAGGAGCTGGTGTATGAACGATATCCAGCATCTTTTCCTAACCACGTGTACAAGAATAAAACGCAGCCATAAGAATCAGAGGGATAACAGACCTCAGGTGGATAAGTAGACAAGATGGCGTCCTTCTCCTGCCTGTACAAGAGCAGCTGCAACAATCCGCAGAAGACTACATACTTGCCACAGTCAAGGATCATCGGTCAACAAAGTGATTAAACCCTAACAAAACCTACAGCGAGCAGATCCGGAAACCAGCGTTCCGAAGCATCAATTAAAACGATACAAAAGTCGGAAAAAAAAGGATATAAGCCAATGCAAGCGAAGAGGAAGGTTTGATTCTCGGGGAACTTCCTCTTGTCAAAGTGAGCAACAAGGCCGATGACGATGATAACCGTCCCCAAAGCCAGCCTCAGGTTGCTCATCCTCACGTCCTCCACGTACCCCCGCCCCGTCACAATCTGGAACCCCCAATTCGAACCACATTAAAGTCTGCTCCTAATTACTCATTAAACGCTAGGGTTTAGGGTTTTACCTCGGAGACTGCCTCGTCGAGGACGTTCTTGAGGGAGTTGTGGTCGAGTAGGTTGACCTTCTTCTTCGGCGGCGCCGCCTTATTCTTCTGCTCCGACGACATGCTGTATGGGGGAAGATCTGGGGTCGTATCCCTGGTAGTGGTCGGCGCTCGACTCTTTCTTCTTCTTCTTCTTCTTCTTCAATTGCCTTTTTAACGTATGATCGATTCGTATCCCGATTTAATGACGAATATATTATACTCTTTTGATAAGTATTAATGACGTTTTACTCTTTTGATAAATATTAATGACGTTTTACTCTTTCCTTTTGATAAGTATCAATGACGTTTTAATTATTACTAATTTAAATTTAAAATTAAGTGAAAATTGACAAATTTAGATTCAACCTTTATAATTACAATTTTTTTTGGTAAATGGATTAATTTATAAATGTATCCCAATAATTATTTCTTGATAAATATATACCCCAATAATTACATAAACGAAAATAATACTACCTATTCTACTTAAAAGATACATGTCTAGATATAACTCTTAATAACTCCATGAACAAATTAAGATCTTCATGGCCACAAAATAGAGCACGATGCACAATAATATAAATAAAAAGTTCTAGATTACAGTTATCTAAAATATCAAATTAGTCAGTTTTTCAACTAATTTGGATCCATGGCTTGCACTAACAAATTTAAACGATAAATGTTGCAAAACTATAAAGGTTTCATCAAATGACCAAATAAATAAGGATGTCAAGGTTTCAAGATTATCATCTGTCGCTTCCTGGTGCAGTAAAGATAGTCTCAATAGATGCTTAAAACTCGTTTTTCTTCCTCCCATCTTCCACCAGCAAGTTTATAATAATCTTACGGATAAATATTTCTTAAAGCCAAATCCGGCACAATGATGCAAAGCGGCTGATGTTACGATTTGATGATGCATCTGACTACTTTTTCCGGATTACATATAATCCTGCAGAGATTCCATAGGCTAAATTTTAAACTAGGGAGGCCGCGCTTTCGCTCCGTTTCGGCTGCCTCCGGTCAGCAGGAAACGAGCACCATTGACGAGTTCCTCTTTAACCATGAACAAGATGGCCGCTGCAAAAACGCTCTGTACGATTTTTGTGCTCATGCCTCTGTAGAACCCGTAGAACCCTTCATATCGTATCATCTTTAGGATAGCATCCAAAGTGCCTGAATGTTGAGGAAGGAAATGTAGACACGGATCAAAGTTAATTCAAAAATAACAAGACAAACACTACTAGATATGATTAACGTTGAAGATCCAAACCTTCGTAATGATGCCTTTTGTCTCCTGTTGTAACTTGCTTTGCTTGAAGCCTCGACTGCAATGGTGAACATGTAGAAAGGGAATCACACAACTATCTTGAGAATAGTGTTGGATTACAAGGTTGTTTAACCAGATGCATTATGTAATTAGATGGCGTATGGCTCAATCATAAATAATGAACAGGCAGCTTTTGCGAGCCAAATATTGCACTTGCCTTCACGACAAGCAGAGGATAAGTCACAACAGTTGCCCCAAGCTTTGCTAGAGCACCAAGAAGAAATATCTACAATGATAAGCCAAAGTCAAATGAGTGAGAAATAATAGAATCAGAGGAACACATAAACAGAAAAAGGAATGCGCTGTTGTTGAACATTATATGAGGGGAAGAGTTAAAATCCAACCTCCAAGGCTGTGATCTGACTGTCATTTTTCTGCAGCAGCCGCCTTTTCTTCAGCTTTTTTAACATGGTTTCATACAGCATGAATTGCATCGAAGGATTGCTTACCTATAACCAATTGAAGGACGATCAATGATAACTCTTAGCTGATTTAAGAGTCAATTCTCACATACCATGATTAATGTCGGGAATACACCTTTCCAAAATCCAAACAGTCCAGCTTCACCATAAACTTCCTGGACCTGTTTAACAAATTTCACTCACTTAAAGGTATAAACAAAAGTTCTTAGATTTTAACCGATATCCATGAGGTGTGCATTGAAAATTATATAAAACAATTACTCAATAGTAACCTTAAACATTTAGCTTTGACTTGTGGATAACCATAGCAATAATATGCATCAATTACGAACAATCTTTTCTTCTCCCACAGGCCATTCCAGAAAGTTATTGATATGTTAATGAAGATCTTTAAAACACTGCAAAAGCTAGGAAGAAAAAAACTCAGGAAATGTACATTAGAGTGCACATACCGCATGGCTTGTTCCAAAGGGAGGAGGCTCAGTTGCATCTAGAACTATCTCATCAGCAACAACAGACAATAATTGCGCAGATTCGGGTTTTTTTGAGCTCTTTGTGTGTGTCTGCAAAATACAAGAAACACGCAGATGCTTAACTATTTCATATGTGTGTGTATCTGTCCAACAATTGACTATTTTTCAAAGCGGATATTGCGGTTGAATAATATGAATCGAACTACACACGGAATATATGATCAGAAACATTTTTCCAAGCAAGACTAAAAAGTATGGAGCTCAATTGAGCCCTCAGAATTATTTGCTTCAAAACATGAGGTACTTGCAGCGATATGCGTTTACCTGCATTCGCGTAACAACAACCCAAATTGGGTTCGTCAATAGAACATTTACACACCTGCATTAAGAAGAATTGACGACTTCAATATCAAGTCATACAGATTCTAATGGCTAGAAAATTAAAGAGAGCTAATTCAATGCCTGCACGGTTTTGAGTCTTTTGACCCCCCCCTAAAAGCAGAATGTAGAAGCTAATTACCCAGATAACGCAGCAACAACAAGCGAGGAGAACATTCCCACAGATCCATCACCCATCCCTTTCCTCTTGCGCTCCATAGCAATGGCCTCAGCTCTGTCCCTGAATATTTGATAGAAATAGTAATAAACACCCTGTTTCATGAAAAGGGGGAAACAAATAAGAACCCAGAAGATCATCCAATCAGTAAAAAAAAACTATAAAAACAGTTAAAGCAGAATGAACCGAAAGTGACAGCAATTTGAACTGTTCAGCAAAGAAATGTTTTCTTACTTTCTTTGCAAACAATAAAGATGCAGAAAATAATTACAAAAGACAAAATTAGGTCCTCGCCTGAGACGCCGCGGTGCCGACCAGCGAAGGCGTTAACCCACCGTACAACCGCTGCCAGCCTTCGTTCTTAACTACCTAATCACCATTACCGCCAAAAGTCAACTAATTTTAAAAAATAAACAAAAATAAAATTTACAAGAGAAAGGAAGGAAGGTGCACCTGCAACATTTGGTCGACCGTACCGAGCTGCCTCCGCTTCTGTTCCTTTGGATCGCGATCCGTTTGCTGCCTCGTATTTACCTGCCTCGATATAGAGATACAAAATACGAAATAATTATTAATTATTTTTAAACAAAAAGAGTTCGATAGAAGAAAAAAAAAAGGACAGAAGAAGAAGAAGTAACCGTTTGGAGAGGGTAAGTGATGAGCTGAGCGATGATCCCGCCGCCGGCTCCGGCCAGGCCGTTGATCAGCGCGTCCGACATGTCGTCGTCTCCTCTCTCTCTCTCTCCTCTCTTCCTTGTGAATAAAGACGAACGGGGAGATCTAGAGAGAGAGACGGGTTTTGTTTTTTTGGGGGAAGTTTGGCGGGGACAGTGGGGCCCACTCCGCGAGTGTGCTAATTTCACGCACTTCAAGGCCGGGAGTTGGGCGGTGTGGGGTGTGCGCGTAGTGAGATTTCGAGTGGGGATAGCCAGGAGAAGAAGGGTGTTTGTTTCGTAGAAGCTAAGGAGTAAAGAGTGCAAACGGTTTTTTCCTACTTCCCTGTTATGACTTGTGAGGAGTTTTACATTTTTGGTTTAATCATTAATATTTGAAAAATCAACTACTCTAAATTTAAACTATTTTTTTTGATAGTTTAAATGCAATATATTTTGAGTTAATTATTAGTATATTGACTGGTTTGCACTCCTTTTGAATATGTTGATGACTTGATGCTGATTTGCAGGGACAAATTTAGTAGCCCATTAATGTTTTTGTGTATTATTATGGTGACCCATTTATTGGCATTGATTTTGTTACCAACCATCTTGCCTCCCTATTAAGATATGCATAGTTAAGACGATTTTACAATCCGTGATCAAATTATATGGTATTTGTGTTAAAAATGGAAACTTCTAATTTTTATGAAGCGGAACACTGTATATATCTCGGGTTATCGAAATTGAAGGTTCATTTCCGTTACAGATTTGTATCTCCCTGTGACAGATATATTGTACAATTAATTACAGAATATGAAACAATAACACGAGTTCTATAAGTTTTCACCCAAGAAAAAATAACAATAGATATTACATCTTTTTTTTTCAACTAGATACTACATCTTCACTCTAAGAAAAATGAAAAGATACATTACAACAACTAGATTTATGATAACGACGTATATTGATTTATTTGAAGTCTAGTATTTTGGTATTAGCATTTGTCAATTTATGTACGTAGGGCTTGGTCTGTTTTTAAGAAACAATGAATATATATATATATATATATATATATATATATATATATATATATGAGTACACATATTAATATTTACCATGGATAATTCGAGCAGAGCTGAGTAACTTAAGACTGCACCCTCATACCAGTATGATACGAAAATATTAGCATGAAACCATATTATGAATAGTCTAAATATTTTGATAAAATGCATCCACTAGATCTATTTAACCATGCCCTTGTGCCTAGCTAGTTGTTCCAGCTGACATGTAATTGGCAAACCGGTTGTCTAAATAAGAACTAGTCTGGGGGTGTTTCAGCCTCTTTTAAGAATGAATGTCTCTAATACTAAGAAAGATCAGATTAGATTAGCCTACTAATTATAGCAACAGTACATCGGTCACAAATCCTACCATATCAGCGTCGGCTATGACTATATTATTCCTCAGTACTAACAATAATTGAACTTGGTAGTCGTCATTTTCCTTTGGACTAGCCCGAAGTTAGCTTGCTTGCTTCGGGCCAGATTCTAATAGCGGAGCGATCCTGCAAGCGAAAAGTGTGCTTGAGCGTTAAAATTTGTTCGACAGAGAAGAGCCAGCAAACATGATCAAATTTACTAATTGGCATAATACTTAGTACACTGCCCACCAATTTCCTCGTGAAGCACTGTTAAGAGTTGCTGCCGTTAGGATCATTGTCTCCGCTATCTTTCTTCAACTACAAACATAATTCTCATTAGTCCGAACCATTACTACTATTTAATTTGGTGTTCAGTTTGACCACCATAGATTATTTAGTCAAAATTTGTGTGTCAAGACTCACGGTGTGTGAATTGGGATGATGGATTCCGAGTTGCGCTCGTTCTTGGAGAATAATGTTGTTGGCCAACATAATAAATTGATGAGCTAAAGTAGCATGGCTCCACTGTTTCATTTTGATACACTGCATAACCCTTGTCCTTCACTTCACAACTATTCTCTCCCTTGCTGCTCTTTGTGACATTATCTGCCCATCAAACAACAAATTAATTACATCAAGGCTGAGACGGCACTACTTAGGGACCGGCGAGGCTGGGCCTCTCAAACCTTGCCTCCCCTTCCCTCCAAAATCCCATCCCACCCCTCCTGAATTCCTGACCTCCGATTCACCCGCAACCCACCCCGGCCGCCCCCTCCTCGCCCCTCCTCCCTCCCTCCGAATCGCTAGTTTGTTTCAATTCCTTTCTGGGTTTGTTTCATTTTTTGGTTACGATGGATCTACTAGCTTTTGGGATTAATTTGGTTGGTGGCTTCTTGGTTACTGGTTATTTGGGCTCTTTTGATTAATTTGTTTATTGATCTTTTTAGCTTTTTGTCTTGTGAATTTAGTTGCAGGAAAAATTGTGACAGAAAGGTGAAGACTCTTGAGTTTAATTAGTAGTTTGTGTTTATTTTGATTTAATTGAAGAAGATGAAGTGGTAAGAGGAAGAAGAAGACATAAATTTTTTGTTTTTAGTATAAAGTACAATTTTGCCAAACAGGAAGAGTTTTTTTAATCGATTTTAGAATAACAGGAGGACGAGCGTTAAATACACCAAACCCGAGGGGGCCATATGTAATTTACCCTAATTTCAATCTAATGCTCACGTATTACGCTGCATTTCGTTTTAGGGCTGGGCTGGTCCCACACCTTTCGTATCTAAGTGCGTTCCTTTCGAAGATACAAGAAAAATAATTACATATTTGATAAGATAATTTCAACACTTCTAAGAAATTTAACTACCGACTGAAAAAATTTGAGTGGGATATCACTAAATTTGGGCTGGGATATTTTTGTCAGATTTTCTTCTCATCTTCCTTAGGTTAAGAGGGAGGAGAAGACTTGATGCATATCTAGGACGCATATCTATGTAATGTACTCATAGAGCATATACTTTTTCTAAACCTCATTTGGACTTCTTTCGTTCTGCTGCATACTCATCTATCAGTGCTTCTACGTCCTTCCAGAATAGGCCCTCCACCAGAACTCCCTCCGTTGTGAACCTGATCAATCCATCAATCATCATTTTCAGCCCAATTGTAAATGCTTGTGTATATATACACACTTGTGTGCATAAGCATGTGTGTGTGTGTGTGTCGACTGTGTGCGTGTAGATAGAAAGAACGATATAGTCGGAGAGAGAGAGAGAGAGAGAGACCATTTGGTGACGCTCTTGGTAAACTCGACGGGCTTCCCAGCAGAAAATAGAATTGGAATCTGCACTAGCTACGCGCAAAGTGTACTGGTCAGAATATTTTGGCAGTTCGGAAGAAACCAGAAAACCGGTGCTGGTGTAGGATCCCTGAACAAAAAATAATAATAATTTTGTAACATGGGTAATTGGGCAGGCCTCTACTTTCTATGAGAATGCTTCAATAAAACAGCAGACGACGGGAAACTAAGCCATACAATGAGAATCTAAAGTACGGCTTTTGCTAAGGATCACACAAAGAAATAGACCAAAACAGATTGTACATTCTATCCACCACGTCAAAGCGCAAGATTGTCCTAAAGCAACTTACAGAAGGCAAAGGCAAAACGAATTCAAAAGTAACACACTCACATTGACCACCCAATAATGCAAGAGAAGGAGCTGGTGTATGAATTGAATGATAACAGACCTCAGGTGGATAAGTAGACATGATGGCGTCCTTCTCCTGCCTGGGCAAGAGCAGGTGAAACAATCCGGAGAGGACTATATACTTGCCATAGTCAAGGATCATTGATCATTAAACCCTAACAAAACCTACAGCGAGCAGATCTGGAATCCGACGTTCCGAAGCATCAATTAAAACGAACAAAAGGCGAAAAAAAAAAAAGGATATAAGCCAATGCAAGCGACGAAGAAGGCTTGGTTCTCGGGGATCTTCCTCTTGTCAAAGTGAGCAACAAGGCCGATGACGATGATAACCGTTACCAAAGCCAGCCTCAGGTTGCTCATCCTCACGTCCTCCACGTACCCCCGCCCCGTCACAATCTGGAACCCCAAATTCGAACCACATCCAAGTCAGCTCCTAATTACTCGTTTCACGCAAAGACCAAAAAACATAGATCGTAAAATAAGTCAAATCGTAAGATTTTAAATAATTGATAAAATTACAAATATATTAGAGGAATAAATATAACATAAATTTATTAATTTACTAATAAGTCACAAATACTCATTGTATCAAACATAATTTCAAAACATCATTTTTTCAAACTCATAAAAAAAATTAATTCAACAAAGCATTCAAATCAATAGAAGAAGATCATAACTAACTGTAAATATGTATAATAAAAATAGCGATGGTCATAAAAAATATGTACATATAGATCATGAACTAACATACACAAGAAGTCAAGAATATAATCATAACTCATGAACATAACCATGAAAAAACATGGATGAATTGTATAATTAAAACAAACATGAATGTAATCGTGAGTTATGATTGAACCAGTGAGCGTAATTACCTTATGATATCTTCTTATTCTCTTTGTAAGTTGTTTGTAAGTTTAAGTTGTTTCCTACTTCCTGTTATGACTTATGAGGCGTTTTACATTTTTGGTTTAATCATTAATATTGAAAAATCAACTACTCTAAATTTAAACTATTTTATTTTTGATAGTTAAAATACAATTTATTTTGATTTTATTATTAGTATTTTAGCTGGTTTGCCCCGCCTTTTGAACCTTACTGATCGCCGGGGAATATGTGGATGATTTCATGATTTGATGCTGCTGCTTTGCTGGGACAAATTTGGTAGCCCATCAATGTTTTTGAGTATTATTATGGTAACCCATTTATTGGCATTGATTTTGTTACCAACCATCTTGCCTCCCTATTAAGATATGCATAATTAGGATGATTTTACAATCCGTGATCAAATTATATGGTATTTGTGTTAAAAAATGAAAACTTCTAATTTTTATGAAGCGGAACAATGTATTATATCCCCCTGGTTATTGAAATTGAAGGTTCATTTCCGTTACAGATTTGTATCTCCCTGTGACAGATATATTGTACAATTGATTGCAGGATATGAAACAATAACACGAGTTCTATAATCTTTCATTCAATATCCGTTCAAATAAGGTATATTTTCTCCCAAGAAAAAATAACAGTAGATATTACATCTTTTTTTTTTTTGTTCAACTAGATACTACATCTTCACTCTAAGAAAAATGAAAAGAACGGATACATACATGTGCATATGTTAATATTTACCATGGATAATTCAAGCAGAGTTGAGTGACTTAACACCCTCATACCAGTAGATACGAAATTAGCATGAAACCATATTATAAATAGTGTAAATATTTTGATAAAATGCATCCACTTATAAGGAAATAGAGAGTCTAGTTTCTGTGGATGACATAGTATTAATTTTTTTGAATAGAGCCTAATTGAAATTTGGAAGCAACACATTTTAGCAAATGAATTTTAAATTTCTGTCAATTCGAGCGTGAGCTTTGTCATTTATGAGAAATATTCAGAATTTCCTTGCCTAGTGCAATGACAAGATGTGATCAACCAATTTGTTGAGTGATTTGTAAGAAGAACCAGTATAGGGCTCTAAACAAAGAAGTGCCTTCTCTCTAAGCCCCATAATTCTCTCCCTAATCTCCTGCCCTTCCTTTCCACCATCCATAACTCTCCCAATAATCCTCTCAATTTCCCCTCTGTCCATCCCATCCTCGAATTGCAACCCAACCCTCCAAACATCACTCACCCACCTAGCGTTGACCCTCTGGTCACCAATCCTAGGTGTACATATCATTGGGACACCTTCACATATACTCTCCAACGTGGAATTCCACCCATTGTGGGTCCAGAAGACACCAACTGCACTATGAGCCAGGACCTCCATTTGTGGGGCCCATTTGACCAATAGGCCCCTTTCCTTTGAAAGCCCATCGGGTAGAGCCTCAGCCCAGTTTCTGCCACGGACCAAGCCCGGCTTTACGACCCACAAAAACGGCCTGTTGGTATTGGTCAGGCCCCATGCCACCTCGAGGAACTCGGATTCACTTATAGATACTAAACTACCAAAGCTCACGTAGACCACTGACTTGGGAGGGTGTTTGTCTAGCCAAGACATGACACTATCATCCGGAGTTAATAGGCTACTAGAAGATGCCACCATTTGTGCGCTTGTCCGACTCGAACGTGGATAAATCGGCTCTGGGATGTGATGATGATAAAGTTTGTGAAATGGGCCAATTGGGAAGACCGGGATTCCGAATTCCTTCCCAATTGCGTCCAGAGAAGAGTGCTCGAGCTCGTGGAAGGTGTTGAGGATGACCCCCGAGGATGCCTTGGCTTGAGCGTTCATGTTGACCACCAAGTCGTTGAACATTTCGGTATCATTTATGGTGGTTATCGGGAGGTCTTTGACTCTGAGCGGAGGAAACTCGGCGACCGACTGATTCAGATCTCTAGCTCCTGATGATGCGATAAAAAACTTACATTCAAAATTCATTCAAAAAGTATCATTTTATTTCCAAGATTCAGCCTAATGGCACTTTTATATATATATTAGTGTATGTACAAATTTTATTATATCTATCAAGAAAAAGTCCAATAGTAGAATTCACCTAACATCGGATATAAAATAATTACGAGTTCAGGCTAAGTTTTTATAATGTAATCCACGTCGGCCTCCCATCTCTTAGGAATAAACTAACTTGCGAAATATTATTGAAAAAATTGTCCCTAAACGATTTTTGACCATATTCGACCTCGAAACAGATAACTAATTAGCTTGGTGCGTACCTTTGAAGGAATACCCTCTCTGAGCGAGATCGAGAGAGGCATTAAGAACCAACATGCACGCAGCTCCACCGGTCCTCAACACAATCCTGGGAAGCTTAAAGTCATCAGCCACTCTCTGTGTGAAGTGGAACACCACGTCCGAGATCAGTCCGGCTACCGGCTCCTCCTCCAGCAACTCGGACAAGCAGAGGCGAAAAGGGTCGAGGCATCTGTCGTTGAGAAGGGAAAGCAACGCCACCGAGTTTGTCTTAAAGATCTCGAGTTCGGGTCCTGTGAACACCTCGTGGATGCAGCGGAAGGCGAAATGGGGGTGCTTGGAAGGGTCCAAGGAGTTGAAGTTGGTGTGGATTATGGTGATGGAGAAGCCCTGGGAGTGGAGGATGTTTGCTAGTTGGATCATCGGGTTGATGTGGCCTTGTAAAGGCAAAGGGAACATAATCAATCTGTAATTTTTTCTTGGTTGTTCCATTTTCTTCTTGTTTATTTCTTTCCAGTTCCAATAACTTTATTGCTACTTAGGAAAATATGGCTCTTGTAGTGTACTCTAATCAAAGTTTTTGAAGTCCAAGTTGTTTTTCTGCTTGTTTTCTTGCGTTCGTAGCAGTAAAAGTGGGATATTGCTGAGCTGGATCCAACGGTGCATTTTATTGTCGTTAATATTATTTTAGGTGAAAGGTACAAAGCCAACGGTGTTAACTATTTATCAGTTGTCTTATATTGACCAGATTGTTTAATAAAGATTATCTTTGTCGGGCCAAGTGAGGAAAAAAAAAAGATTGGCAGTTTGCTCTTAAGCTACTCATCTGGTTTGTTTTGTCATCAACTTATATAAAATTAATCAAAGAGAGAAATTTAAACTATTTAGACTATAGATTAACATGGAATATTAGAATATTCAGTCAAAAATCGAATGAAAAGACTCAAACGTATAATTAAATCCAAACGGAGAGATGTCGTCATGAATTTGCAAAATAAGAAAATTCGAAAAATTGTAAAAATGTACACGGGGAATTAAAACATAATTTCCCTATTATTTAACATCTGTATAAAAAAAATTTATGTATGAGTTGTAATACCATATAAAGAGATTATGAACTCCAAATGTATCAACCAATAAGATGCATGTTTTGACGTTACTATTAAACCCTTGGAATCTAATGTATATATGTAATATGATATTAATATGAGTGTACTATTTAACCATATTTAAATTGTGATTTTTTCCATAGCAAGGTAGAACGGTATTTTCTTTATAAGAAAAAACTATAATAGGAGTATAATATTTTCCCGAAACTATTTCGTATTAAGATACTCATTTAAACCATTGATTCAAAATTCAACTCAGTACACTTAGATGGGTCGGAGTCGGTCGTTTGGATAAAGCCCATCCAGTTATTATTACATGCCTCTTGTCGTAGAATCATATGGAGAACTTCCTTGTTATGACTAGTACATAGGAATTTGGGATTTAAATTTTGCAAAACGAAAAATAGAGTCCATAATGATTATTCTTACAGAAACATAAAAAAATCGTTGTTATGGATATTATTGGAAGTTTACAAGTGATAAACATTTGCCATAGAAAAAACAATTTCAGAAAAAGAGAAAGAAAGAAAGAAAAAAACAGCTGTCTTAAACCGTATTCGATTCGTCCTTAGACGAATCGAATTTGAATTATTAATTATCGAATTATGATCGAATTATAGTCGAATTCGATCGAATTCAAATTAGTTTGAATAAGTGTTGAAATTTTTTTGGAAAATAAATAAACTAAAGTCTGGGTTTACATTTAATATACAAAATTAAGTTGACTATGACTCAAAGTTTAGAGTGTAAGATTTTAAGGTTTAGCGTCTATGATTTAAAATTTATAGTTTTAAAGGTTTGAGATTTAAGGTTGTAAGGTTTAGAATTCGTGGTTTTAAGATTTTATGTTTGAGATTGTAAGGTTTAAACTTTGGGATTTAAGGTTTGCGGTTTAAGGAGTATAATGTTAAAAGTATGTAGGGTTTGAGATTTGGGATTTAAAGGTTTAAGATTTATGGTTTTAGAATTTAGGGTTTGAGTTTTTAAGTATTTAGTGTTTGAAATTTTAAGGTTTGGAGTCTCCTTTACTTTTCCCTCCATTTTTTTTAATTTCACCCTCCTCTCCCCCCCTTTTTTTCCCACGCAACCTCCCCCTCCATTTTTTTTAATTTTTCCTCTCTCTTCCATTTTTTGAGTTTTTTAATATATATATACACGAATTTAATACGAATTCAACTCGAATCGAATTCGAATTAAATTCTTTGGTTTGACGAATTATAAAAATCATAAACCGTATTCAATTCGTCTCATAACGAATTCGAATCGAATTTTTGACGAATCTAATTGGTAACGAATCGAATCGAATTATGTCGAACTGCGAATTGAATTCTAACAATGGTCGGGTCTACCCACAGACTCGTGATTCGTACGTATGCTCGCAAATCTATTTTATACTATATGTTCTTTTGTGATGTTAGTGTACCTTAAAAAAGCCATTCCAACGTTTTGAACCTTCATTTAATAGTGATCAACTGCTAGAGGGAGGGTTCAATCTTGCTTAACTATATATATGTGTTGGGTTTGAATCTTCCAAATGCATAAATGATGTCAGAATTGGCAACTGGTAATTTTGTCACTCTTAGAAATTAAGCTGAAATTAAGCATTATTTAATTTTGAGAAAAAAAATAAAATTCATACATTTCTTATAATATATTTTATATTCGGAGTCTGAGTTTCGACCCAAATTCTTATTTTCATTTGTAATCATTTTTTTTCCTTCGAAATCTAGTGATTTTGAAATCCAATTACATTTGCCCACATTTCAAGTTATCCCACACTTTTGAGACTCGCGCGCGATAGTGAAAGGCAAAGGCAAGGGCGTCAACTTCCGAAGCCCAGTAAACTTGTTAAGAAAGAAACTCCGGCAAATGGTGAATCCAATTCCGGAAAGGGCGAAGCTGATATGGGAGCACTGGAACATCCGAGGAGCCGTGCTCTTGAGCCTCCTCCTTCAGATGATCCTCATCTTGTTCGCCCCCGTCAGGAAGCGCACGAGCAACAAAGCCATTATGCTTCTCATCTGGTCCGCCTACCTCCTCGCCGACGCTGTCGCCAACTTCGCCATCGGACTCATCTTCAACAGCCAGGGCAACCCTCCTTCCTCCCCTCACACTCGACAGAACGCCGACCTACTGGCCATGTGGGCCCCGTTCCTGCTTGTCCACCTCGGCGGCCCGGACACCATCACCGCTTTCTCCCTCGAGGACAACCAGCTCTGGCTCAGACACCTTCTGTCTTTCGTCGTCCAGGCTGCCACGACGGGGTATGTCTTCGTCCAGACATTGCCTAGGAGCAAGCTGATCGCGCCGACCTTGCTCTTGTTCGTGTCCGGGTTCATCAAGTACTTGGAGCGGACTTGCTCGTTGTACATGGCGAGCAAGGAGAAGTTTCGTGACTCGCTGCTACGGAAGCCCGAACCAGGGGAGGACTACGCTGGGCTTGTTGACGTGTACGGCTCGAGGCTCCCTGATCCGGGCCGTCTGGTGACCCGACAACCCTCCTCCGTTGTGAGAGCCAATGTCGCTGCTAGCGATGCCGAAATGGGTCTGGTGCTCAGAGCATACCGGTGCTTCGACCGCCTCAGGGGACTGATCGTGAACCTCCCCGTCCGCGCTGCAGAGTACGAGGGGATACACGTCATGTGGGAAGATACCGAAAGCGAAAGCGAAAGGGCCTTGAGGATGATAGAAATGGAGCTCAACTTCTTTTACGAAGTTCTCTACACCAAGGCCTCTGTGGTTCATTCGAGGCTAGGTTCGCTCTGCCGCTCCGTATCCTTGGTTTCGGTCGTATTAGCATTTCTAGTCTTCCGTTTCCATGTCAAGAAGCATGGCTATTTTGATGCCTTTGATGTTGGAGTTACCTATGCATTGCTGTGCGGTGCTCTGGCACTTGACGGATTCGCGCTGGTCAGGGCCTTCTTCTCGGATTGGACGCTATCCAGAGCCTTGGAGATTTCTGTAGACAAGGATTATCCCACCAAATGTCTGTCAGTTCTCTGTAACGGCATAGTCGTGTTGTTTAGCAAATTGCCAGTCTTAAATAGGCCAAAAGCGGTTGCTGATCAGCGAAAGTTGGATGTTTTTGTCACACCATTTTTCAGCAGAAGGTGGTCGGGGTATGTGTCAGGTTTCGATCTGATCAGCTATTGTGTTAAGAGGAGTCCAGTTCGAGTCGAGCGCTATAGCTGCACCATCAGTTCCACCAAAGTGGATAAGTTAGTCCAATGGGTGGGACTCCGAGACTTGCTGAACGAGCTGTGGTACAAGTCCGAAGAGCCACTCACTCGTGATCTCTGGGAATTCATCCTGCAAGAACTGCGCACAAAGTCAGCGGAGGAGACCACGGAGAAGTTAATAGAGGCAAGAGGGGAATGGGTCCTGGAAAATGGTGTTGATAGTGAAGATTTTCCAGAGCTCAAGTCCTACATTGTCGACGTTGCTTTTGACGAGAGCCTTCTGACGTGGCACATTGCGACCGAGCTGCTACACAAAGAGAAGCAGGTGCTTCCGGGGGATGATAGCTACAAGGAGAGGTACATCAGCAAGATCCTCTCGGATTACATGATGTACCTGCTCGTAATGCGATTGAACATGATGGAAGCTGTTTCGAGCAGCGACCAGATACTAAGGTTCCAAGACACTCGCGCCGAGGCCGAGAGGTTCTTCAAGGAAAAAGGGATAAAGCCAACCCAGGTGAAGACGGCATGTAAGATGACTCTTGGTCTGAAGATGGACATCGCACCCAAGTTAGTGAAGGGACAAGGGGAGAGCATGTCGGTTTTCTTTGACGCGAACATGCTCGCGAAAGAGCTGACGAGACTGAACAAGAAAAAATGGGAGGTTTTGAGAAGAGTGTGGGCCGAAATGCTCTCCTACGCTGCATCACATTGCAGTTCCAGCGCTCATGCCCAGCAGATTAGCAGAGGCGGTGAGCTCATCACTTTGGTTTGGCTGGCAATGGTTCACTACGGATTGATAAGAAAAGAATTCCAGAAGAAGAGATTATGATGATGATGATCGATGATCAACATTGAATTGGAGCGAATGAGTTTCATCAATCTTGGTGTAGAATAATTAGTTTTAGCAGTAATTTCGTGTGCTTATTTCCAGTAATTTTTTTTTTCGCATGGAATTTTACCGTGACGGACTTTTACTCATGTTACATATATTATGCACATAACATAAATATTAATAAAACTCCACCTTTAACGAAAAAACATTAACACTCGTACGAAGTAAAAGGAGTCAAAAACGCAGAAAACTAAACAAATTCTAGAGAGAGAGAGAGAGAGAGAGAGAGAGAGAGAGAGAGAGTTTAACCGCACTATCCCTCCTCCCGCCGACGGGGAGGGCGAGCGGTAGTGCTGCCGCAGATGCAAAGCTATGACAGGCAACGTGAAGACAAGACTCTCTTTGACCCTTTTTGTGGAAAACTTCCCCTTTCAATGGGACAACACTGCACTCCGGGAATATTTCGAGAAACATTGTAAGGTGATGGATGCTTATGTTGCCTACAAGCTCTCTAAGAGGAAGTCAAAATTTGGGTTCATCAGGGTGGATGGTCTGGTTGATGTCAACGCGTTAGTCCAGGTGATGAATGGTAGGGTGGTGGGCAAGCGAAAGCTTTTTGTTAGCCTATCAAAGTTCTCCAAAACTTTGAATCCACCTACTGCTATACTCCCAGGAAAAGGCAATACTACAGGTAATCATGTAACAGGTACGAGCTCAAAAACCTTTGCTGAGGTTTTGCAGGGAAGGATTGGTAAACTCAAAGAGGTGGTTCAACCAAAGGAGGCTACAGGAGCTTTGGTAACATCGTCTATAGATATGTCCTTTGTTTCTCCAGTAATCATCGAAGAATGGCTTACTCGGAGTGTTATTTGTTCCATCGACGCTTCGAAACAGGATCTACCTAGCGAACTCGCTAAGCAGGGTATATGGGGTGCGAAGGTACGCCCGTTAAGTGGTGACGAAGTCCTGGTGACCTTTGAATCAATGACCGAGATGGAGAGTACAATAGGAATCCTCAACACTTGGTGTCAGAAGTGCAAACCGTGGTCATCTCTTTTCGTTCCTTCCACCAGACGTGCTTGGATTCAGATTTCCGGGTTACCCTTACATATGTGGTCTAAAGCCTGCATGGAGCGCTTGGTTGCACCCTTTGGAAATTTAATCAAGCTACATAGGGAAACTGAGGAGAAAAACAGGCTTGACGTTGCTTGGGTCCTTGTTTCAGTCCAATCTAGAGATCAGGTGCAGAGGAAATTACAACTATCGGTGCAAGGGATGTGCTACCCAATCTCTCTTACAGAGATTATTCCAATGAAGGAAGATGTCGCTCGTGGTCTTGCAGGGACTGGAATACTTCCAAATATTCAAGGTCTGGAGAAGGCGGTTCCCACGGCGGCGGTAGGTGACGGATACTTAGTTCCCATAATGGAAGTCCAATTGGCAGTGAGAAGGGGGGATTCAAAAACTAGTGGGGGCATTGGAGAAGGGAATCTGGAGTCAGACACCCACTCTAATTCTGACAATCACTCCCCACAGTCCCGACCAACGGACTCTCCCAGGTCAGTGGATAATTTAAATATGGTGGCGTGCTCTATTTCTGAAAAGGTGGTAGAAACTGTTGAAGTGGCCGATAAAGCAGGTGATGTGTCATCCAATATAGAAGAGAGTTTGGACTCAACGAATGTGCCTTGTACTCCTTACAAGGCCCAATGGGGAGATGAAAGTAGCCCGATGAGAAACCAAGCCCAAGTTGCAAGAGAGAATGACGGCAGCAAAGAAGGTCTTTTGGGGCAAAATGATCCAATCAAGGTAGGCCATTCCAAGGGGCCTTTAGTGGATGAGCCCAATAAAATATCTAGGCAAAGAAAACTTACTGCTAAAGGATTGGCATTTAACATCTCCATGAAGAAAAAGGTAGCTTTCTCTCCATCCACTCAAATAACCTCGCCTGAAGTAGAGGATCCACCGGGCCAGAAAAATTCAAATTCGCCGCAAGCCCCAACTTGCTCCAGAAATGTGGAGGAACAGGCAATCAAAGCTAGCATAATCGGTAAGAGTTTGGGTATTGTTTGGGATGCGGAGGAGGAAGAAATTCTATCTACCATTAAAGATGCCCTTATACGGGGTGGAACCAGGAAGAAGATTTCGGTTCCATGAATCTTATAACCTGGTATATCCGAGGGGGAAATTCCCCTCGTAAAAGGAAGACGGTGAAGAATTTAGTAGTGCTGGTTAAAGGTATGCTGGAGCAGGTATCTGCGAGCATGGGAGGAAGAGAACAAGTCCACTCTGCTACACTCGATAGCATTGTTCACGCCTACTACTAACTTGGATTCACTGGTATGGGGGTTGGAAAGTGGTGGAAGTTTTACCGTGAAGTCGCTAATGCACAAAATGAACAGCAATAACGGAGTGGTGGCTGCGGTGGCAGGGGATTTAAGTCGAATCTGGTGCATCTTCGACTCGGTAGCTTCGGTGTTGAGTTTATCAATCGTTGCTCTTACTCTTTTTGTATTTGGATGGAACATTCCATGTGTGGAACTTAGCATGTTCTTGTTTCCTGGTATGGTTTTCCGCCTACCGGGAGTACGGACAATTAGGCTGTAACTCCTATTCGGGTGAGTATATACAAATTTTACTGACCAAAAAAAAACGAAAAAACATTGGAGGGATTACTTCCATCAGTAGGGTGTTTGATTCGTTGAAGGACAGCTTTTTCTTTTTTATATTCATTTTGCTTCACAATCAATTGACAGTTACTTTGCTTGGTTTTGATCTTTAATCTCTACATGTCTCAACTTTTCCTTTATTGTCTTTTACCTTGTACCAGAATTGATTCCCGCCTTTCATCATGGACTTGATCTTCAAGATTTTGGAAGGGAAGAAGTAGAATGGGTTTCTTTAAAGTGATCAATTTTCTACTGATGGTATAATCAAATGCAATAGAGCCAAATAAAATATATTATTTCTACTGAACCAGGCTCAACAAATTAACTATCGGAATTGTTTGTCCAAATCAAGAAATTAATTTTTCTAAATAAAAAACCTTGTTCCATAACACGTAAAAACTTGACGTAACAAGCACAAGGGCTTCTGGCAGAAAAGGGAAAGTAGTTGGGCCCAATCTGGACCAACAATTTTGATTCCTTCCTTGTAATTAGTGATTATCAAAAAGAAAAAGAAAAAGTTGATGCGACTCTGTTGGAATAAGCAATAAAGATGCTACACATTCTGCAGCAACGTGATACCAGAAAAGATGCAGAAGTTTGAACCTTAATCTAGCTGATCATATCTCAATGATTGTGCTAGGTAGTTGTTGACCAACCATATTAGAATGTAATTCGTGTAAATGTCAGCTGTTTAGTCACAATAATCGAGAGTTACGGATAAACAAGACCAATCCGCAGTCGACAGAGTGACAAGGGTGGAAACGAAGAATAATCGAGAAGTTTCGAAAGCCAACGACCAAAGCAGAATAATGCCGATGATGACTTAAATAAGCAAGTAATATTCCTCCTATTAAGGGCTCGTAATAAAGCCAACGACAGAGTACCTAAGGGCTTGTAATATAAGCAACCAGCTGATCATGACTTAATAAAGCAACTAATATTCCTATCCCACACTGTGAGTTGAGTTTCTCTACAAAGTCTCACTCCTTCCTTGCAAGCTGTAATTGCTTTTCTTCTAAAACGGCAAATCCTCTCATCTATTTTTCAATCTGTGTGTGCGTGTAAGAAGAAGAAGAAGATGACGGACGCATTCCTCTACGACTTGGCTGAAGGGATCCTGAGAAAATTGGGTTCTGTCCAGGAGATGGGGCTCCTCCAACCATTCGGGTGTTAAAAGTGAGCTCGAGAATCTCACCGACACCGTTTCCAACATACGGGATGTGCTTCCTGACGCCGCGGAGAAGTCCTTTAGCAGTCCCGATGTCCAAGACTGGCTTACAGACCTCAGAGACGTGATGCATGACGCCGAGGAGTTGATGGATGTCTTGTTGGTTCAACAAGACAACCAACAAGACAACTTACAAGCGAAGAAAGATCTTGTTTTGCTGAGATTAGAATGGAGCGATGGTGATGAAGATCACAATGATCATGACTATGATGGACTAGAATTAGGTGATGATAAGATGGCGATGCAAGCATTACACCCGCACACCAATCTACAAATACTGGAATTAAGAGGATACAGGGGAACCGAGTATCCGAACTATTTATCGTCTCTAACAAATCTGGTAGCCCTTGCTTTAGAATCTTGTGAGATGTGCAGATGGTTGCCACCGCTACACCAACTGATCCATCTCAAGTCCCTAACCATCGAGGGACTAACAGCTCTCGAATGTGTTCAATACGGGGAAATCAAAAGAGGAAATCCCAAAGATTTCTTTCCTTCATTAGAGAAGCTAGTTCTTTCCAATTGTCCAGAGCTGGAGGGATGGTGGAAATCAGAAGCACCAACAACATCACCAGAAATGGAACTTCCATGTTTCAGCCGCGTCTCTCACTTGTCTATCATGGCATGCCCAAAGTTGAACACAAACTTGATGCCTACATTTCCGTCACTTAACTCTCTGAAGTTCTCTGATTCCAGCATGGCAATATTGGAACAAATACTAGTTCAACCTAAATCATCTGCATCTGCTTCAACATCATCTTCCTCAGCAACGCTACCGCTCTCTCATCTCGAAGCTTTAGACATTGATTCTATCAATGATATAGTCTCTTTTCCAGAGGATGCATTCCAAAACCTCAAGTCTCTTAAAACTTTTCGGGTCTCCCGTTGCCAAAGACTGAAGGCTCTATTCGAAGCCATTTGCCATCTGATGTCCCTTACAACTCTTTCTATCGAGGCTTGTCCAAAGCTAGATCCATGCTCAGGAGATGATGGCACACTGCGGCGAGTTCTTGAGAATCTCCATTCTGTTACTTTTGATCGTATTCCGGAGTTGGTGTCTCTTCCTTGTTGGATACAACATCTTCCTCTTCTCGAGAGGCTTGAAATCTTCGGCTGTCATAATTTGTATTCCTTCCCCGAGTGGATGACCAAACGAGCATTGCGAGTTCTAATCATCATCTGGTGCCCCCAACTGACAGCTAAATGCCAAAGGGATGTGGGAGAAGACTGGCACAAGATTAAACATATCCCAGGCATCATAGTTAATCGAAAAGCTGTCTAACGAAGCTTGATCCAGGTTTGTGTCTCTTCTTTGTCTTTCTTTATGGACATTGAACGATGACCATCATCGTCTTCAACTTTCAATTAACAAAAAGTCTTGATTGATTCTTCTATGCATACTTTAGGGGTCATTCACGAAATTGTCTGATGTCGTCTTATCGGTTTCACTTGTTCCATGTTTCTTCAGATGTTAGCTGATTTTCAACAGAACGGACCTGCAAGAGGCACACGGTTGCAAAGTGAGAACCTGGACAAGTGAAGACACTAAGAGCATACTTGCAATAAGGCAACGCCGCCCACCCCCACCCACTACCACCACCCACACAACTTTCTGTCTTCTCAATGTGGGAAGAATTCGTAGCAGAAATATATTTACCATAAGCTAATAGGCTCCAATGGAGCTTGTATGCCCTTTGTCCGTTGAGTTGAGTGAAGCTCTTTCTTGTATTACCAGATTGGTGCTGTCTTTTGCAATTGTTATTTTTCTTCTTCTTCTGGTTAATCAATGGTTGTCCTATGACCAAACAAGAGTTGATTCAAGTGGTCAATAACTCTTGAGAGAACCACCTTAAATAGACTTGACAGTACTCGACTTTGGGAATCGAAAATTTTGTTTCTGTCCCGATGCACAGGTGAAGTGGGTCTGTTTTCGTTGATTGGTCCCATGGAGAGGCTCGTGATTCCTGTATTGTCATTGGTCTTATGACGATGCAGTTTTGGCCCAAATCGAACACTGCACTCTTGCCTAAATAACAATATTTTAATTTTATTTTATCGGATATACTTATATTTACTAATATGCAAGGTGGATATTGATAACCATGTATCTTATCAAAATCTTGTTACAATAGAATCCCGTCGGAAACCTGTGCGATATTTTTTAAGACTACAGTTTTTTTTTGTCAATGAAGTTGTATTAACAAACCTAGAAAGTTAGTTACAAACTACCGTAAGAAACCCACACTCAGATGTGGATATCAGAAACATCTAAGTTACCTGGTAGCAGACAAATTCACGCAGGAATCAAAAAGCACCCGGGCAAAACCAAACAATTTACAGAAAAAGGAACCTAACTGCAGCAAGCGAACAATCGTTGCTGCACTTCCATCCCCTGGAAAGGGAGAAATCCCAAATCCTAACTCAATGCACCCGACTCTAGAAAGAGGAGGAGATCTTGGTAACACATTTCTTTCAATGTATTAGCCCACCGGATCCATTCATTGGCATGGAAAATGATAGAGTGCAGTATAAGACCCCTGTTACAATTAGCATCGTCGAAAATTGCCCGATTTCGGAGTAACCAAATCCCCTACAAGATCGCAGCAAAAATTGCAAACCATACATTGTTCCTCATTCCAACATACACCATCCCCATCCATGCCGACAGCAAAGTTCCCAAAGAAGATCCCACACACCAACTCACACCAATCCTCCTTGCGAAAAAATTCCAGACTTTCTATGATGTATGGCAATGCAACAGTAGGTGATCAGCAGTTTCATCTTCCAAGCTGCAAATTGGGCAAAGACAATCCCAGGCATCGAGTCTATTATGACAGATCAAACGATCTCTAGTAGGAAGCCTCCCTTGCAAAGCCACCCATAGGAAGCACTCTACTTTCGATGGAATTAAGTTTTACCATATTCGATTCAATTCCTGTGCCAAGACTGTGACATTCCACCTTGAATTGTAGAACTTTTGCCGCAGTGATTTCACCGAGAAGAAACCGCTGGTTTCCAGGCCCCATCGGATTGAATCTACGACCAGACCAGACCTGAAAGAAGACAGAGATTGAAGCAAATAATACTCTAACTCCTCCTCCCAAGCCCGCAGCGGTCGTCTCCAAATGAGCAACCAGGCCCAGTGGCCATCAATTTGCCTTCCACATTCAGCAATGCAAAGATTCTGTTGATTAGATATGGAGAATAATCTAGGATAAACCTCCTTCAAAGTATTTGCATTCAGCCATGGATCATGCCAAAAAAGAAATTTTGATCCGTCACCAGTGTTCAACTAGTCTCCTCCCTCAGAATGTTATAGTAGTCTCCTTCAGCAGCTGCAGCGAGTATTCCAGTCCAAGGCCCTTGAACAGAAGAAGCCAGAAAACAAAACAATCCGAGCTCTCTATTATTGTGAATTGCCATAATTGTTCTCGCCCAATTTGATTCCTTATTCACCATGAATCTCCACAACCATTTTACTAGTAATAGCTTGTTTTTCAACAGCAGATTAACAATCCCCAAACCCCCAAGATCTTTGGGGAGGATCACCAACTCCCATTTCACCCTCGAGGATTTCCTGAATTCTTCCCCCCTGACCACAGGAAGTGTCTCATCTTCTTCTCAATAGACCTAAGAACACCACTCGGAATCCTATAAATGGAAAGAAAATACACTGGGAGACTAGAGAGAACCGAATTTATTAGTGTAACTCTGCTCCCGAATGATAATAGACTCCCTTTCCATGATACAAGTCTGTTGTCAATTGCATCTAAAAATGGTTTCCAGAAATGGATCCTCTTCATATTGCATCCCACTGGGAGCCCCAAGTATTTCAGCGGCAGATTGCCCCAACTGCATCCCCAAATATCTAACGTATTATGCAATCTCAGTTCATGAACGTTAACACTGTACAACTTGGTCTTGGTTGGATTCAGTTCTAACCCGGACACCATCCCAAATAAGGTCACTACATGATGCATATTGGCGAGACTTTCTTCACAATTTTCGGAGAAGAGTAAGGTATCATCCGCGAAGTGGATGATATTTTGCATAAAGCCAGTTGGCAGACGAACCCCTTTTATCAATCCAATTTGCTCCGCCCTCTTAATCAGGACTCTCAGTCCCTCTGCGACAATAATGAAGAGGAATGGCGAAAGAGGGTCGCCTTGTCGCAAACCCCTCTGCATCTTGAATAAATCAGTTGGCGATCCATTCATGAGAATGGAAGCCGAAGCACTCTGGATGCAACCCTTGATCCAATTCCTCCAAGTAACACCAAACCCCATTGATTCCATTGTTTCATCCAGGTAGTCCCAATCAAGACTATCGAATGCCTTCTTAAAGTCTAGTTTTATCAAAACTCCCTCCCTCCTCGTGTGTTTAAGAAAACTGATGACCTCATTAGCCATCATGATACAATCTGCAATGTTTCTCCCCGCAACAAAAGCCAATTGTTCCTCACCTACCACTTCATTGATAACAGTTTTTAACCTGTTAGCCATCAATTTGGCCACGATTTTGTAAAGACAACCCACCAAGCTGATTGGTCTGTAGTTATCCAAAGTAGCCGAGCCTGTAACCTTTGGAACGAGAGCAATAAATGAAGCAGCAGTAAGGTTATAAAGCTTCCCAGTAACAAAGAAATTCCTTGCATAAAGTAAAATGTCCGGTCCTACGATTCCCATGTTGTCTTGATGAAATTAAAATTGAACCCATCTGGTCCCGGTGCCTTATCCCCGGAGCATTCCCAACAAGCACTTTTTATTTCCTCGTTGGAAGGCATTGACTCCAGAAAAAATACCGAGGAGGCCTTCAGCTTGCTGAATAAGTCAGAAGGTAGATATGACCGCACCCGCCTTCGCACTGCATACTACTTTTCAAAGAAAACCTTAATTTCGTTTTTGATTACTGTAGGGTCCCGAGAAATGGCACCGTTAACCTTAAGGCAATGAATATGATTGTTTGCTCTGCGAAAAGAAGTAGATGCATGAAAAAACTTTGTATTACGATCTCCATCCTTCCCCCATTGCTCCTGCGACTTTTGCTTCCAAATACTCTCTATGTGTCTTTGTGCGATTGCCAGATCCATTTTTGTCCTTCTTAGTTCAGTAGAGTCAGCATCGGAAAGAATGCCCTGATCACTGAGAATGTCGAACCCATGAATCATCTCCTCGGCTTGTTTGATATGCCCTTCAATTGAGCCAAAAATCTCCCTATTCCAAATTTTGATCAAACCCTTAATAAGCTTCAGCTTATAGACTGCCTAATTGGGACCAAAAGTGGAAGAGTTAAGAACCTCCCACCACAGTTTCACTTGGTTGAGGAAATCAGGATGCTTGAGCCAGCAATTTGGGAAGCGAAATGGGCGTGGCCCCCAATCCGAGGAAGAAACTTTGAGCACTAGAGGATGATGGTCAGAGTGGATTTTTGGAAAGCCCAAGAGCGAAAGGTCAGGAAAAATATAAAGCCACTCTTGCGAAATTAAGAAACGATCAAGCTTACTAGCTGACTCATTACGCCTCCAAGTGAATGAAAGCCCTTGAAGCGGCAAGTCCCACAATTCAGATTTTTCGATGAAGCTTTTGAATTGCCTGGTACTCAGCCTGTTCCTACCGTTACCACCTCTTCTCTCATTCTCCATCTTAACAGCATTAAAGTCTCCCCCTATGATCCAGATTTGGCCTAGGTTGCTTTCCTTAAAAGCAATCAGCTCTTCCCAGACTACCAACTATTCTGCCGATTCATGCTGACCATACACATTTATAATACCCACCAGTGTACCCGAATCGACAAGAGAGCCCAAGGTAGCCAACCATCTACTAGCCTTATGAACTGACAAGCAGTTAAAGAAAGAAGGGCACCAAATATTGATTAACCCACCTGAACTTCCACTGGATGGGATGAAATCCCAACTTGTCTCCTCCCGTCTCCACATGCTTCTGACCTTAGCAAGTGTTGGACTCTCCATTTTTGATTCCTGAAGAAGTAAGTACCCAATGTTGTTGTTGCGGATCAATGTCTTCACCGCCTTCCTTTTGCGAGGGGAATTAGCCCCTCGGATGTTCCATGTAGCCAGATTCATGGAGAAGGTGTAGACTCCCTAGCCTGTCCGCGTACCATAGCATCTTTAATCTCAGAAAGGATTTCCCCCTCCTCAGCATCCCAGTTGATTCTCAGACGCTGACCGATAATACTTGCCTTAAGCGCTCTTGCCTCAAGTATTTCCAATTTTTCTTGCGAAATCCCCTGGTGGCTCCCTTCAGGCTGTTTCGAGTTGAAAATCGCTTTCCTTTTAATGCTACCCTTGAGAGCTATGCCCTTCAAGGTGGGTTTTTTATTCCTACTAGAAATTCGGATGGGGCCAGCTTGTTGGGAAGCTAAGACCAGCCCATCCTCCTCACCACCCACTTGATCCAGCAGACCTTCTCCACGTAATACTTCATCCTTCTCGCCAGAAGCCTGAGCCCAAGGCACGTTGTCCTGTTTTTGGGCCTGTTGAGTACTAACTTGGACCTCAAGTGGGCCTGTAGCATCCTGAGTGGGAATTTGCACAACAGGAGCAGTATGGATTTCCTCAAACGTGTCCTTGTGTAGTGGGAATTCTGACAACAGAGAGCATGATGTCTCCTTCATGTTTCCCACCAAGTCTGGAGGGGGAATCGGCAACAGTAGTGGAGAATAATTGTCAGCCTCAATGTTCCTTTCCGTGTTGTCCTCACGTGGGCACAGTCCCCCACCCTTGACCGTCCACTGAGGAGTTGGAGAGGCCGGTAGCCCACCTTCCGCCCTCGCAAACTCCGGTAATAATTTGGCAGAGGAGATTTCATCCAACCGGCCAAAACTTTGCGGTGTACTAGGCCAAGCAATTCCAGTGGAAAATCCCTCTTCCTTAGAGAGAAACTCTGCGATATTGATCGGGTAGCACCTTCCGTTCACCGCTAATTTGAGATGTCGTGAAACCATGTCTTTTGAGTAAACTGAGACGAGAGCCCAAGCAACATCTAACCTGTTCATCTCCACTGTGTCCTTGTGTAGCCTAACAAGATTTCCTATTGGGGCAACCAATTTTTCCATAATATCTTTTGACCATAAGTGAATTGGCACCCCTGAAATTTGCACCCAAACACGTCTGGTGGAAGAGACGAAACTGGAAGTCCATGGTACGCACCTCTTGCAGAATTCTTTTAGGGATCCCAGCTGGCCCTCCATCTCCCCAGTTGATGAAAAAGTGATCAGAATTTCCTCACCGCTCAAAGAGCGCACCTTCGCTCCCCTAACACCCATATTGGATAGATTCTCAGGGAATGAGTCCAACTGAGAGGCTTCCACAGTGCAGATAGCACTCCGTTCGAGCCACTCTTCTACTTTGATAGGGTAGACGAAGGAGATATCCTGAGCCTCCTTTGTTTTAATAGAAGGAGATATCACAACACGGTTTCTAATCGCTGGAACCGTAGCGGTCGCATTGCACTTTCCCAACCCTTCCTTCACAGCGTCAGCAAAGGTTTTACGGTTAGTGACTCTTGAGTGTTTCCCTTGAGTGGAACCTTTTGACGGTATGGCCTCCCTCCTCTGCATCGGGGTTTTTGAAAACTTTGAAAGGCCGACAAAGAGCTTCCTCTTCCCAACCGTCGAACCATTCATCACCTGTATCAGAGCCTTCACGTCCACAAGGCCATCTACCCTGATGAACCCGAATCTTGACTTTCTCTTTACAGCCTATTAGCAGCATAAGCATCCACCACTTTACATTGTTTCTCGAAGCAATCCCGTAGGGCCGCACTATTCCATTGGAGAGGGAAGTTCTCCACAAATAGTGTCAAGGAGAGTCGTTCCTTAACATGGCCCATTTTTCCCTATTCTGCTGTTTTAAGACTACAGTTACAATCCGATGTTGGTTCCGACAGGGACGAGAGAGATCAAGATTTGTCGGACTCCTATCAATCGATTGAATTTGATATGGATGAATATTATCTGTTTTAAGAAATTCCAGATTCATGCTTCATTAGCACTAAGATGAAAATTCATTTAGAAATTCTAACTAGTCCGAGTACAATTCATCCGTAGATCTACAACTTATATTCTTCATATTCCTGTTGGAATTCAATTGCGAGTGAAGTGAAATCCTCACTAATTTGAAACCAATCACGGGCTTCATGAATTTGATCTCCTCACTGTAACCGGATTTGATTCCTGGCAATGTCTTTTTTAGCAGGGCAGGATAATCGAGTTCTTGTATGATAGTGGAGTTCAATAGGATCTATTTTTGGTTAGTGGGATGACAAGGAAGGAGCTTCTATGAATTTGGGTCTCCGAGTGATGATGGATGGAAATGGTGTGTGGTGTGTCGGTAAGTGGGTTTTGTTTCCTAATAAAGAAAGATTTGTTTTGCCGACAGATGGATGGTTATTCTCGTATCGACAGATAGTTTTGATAATTCAAGAGAAGCTCACGACGAAATGAGCCAGTTACCATAAGGATAAGTGTGAAATGGAGGTGCAATAATAATGTATGGAGCTGAGACATCCTAAAATACTTGTAGAATTGAACTCTCTTATCTTATTGCATTACACGACTCTGATCAATCCTGGTGGAAACAATGATGGCTTGACATGAGTGGTGTTATCCTTAATGGGCACTAACCGACCATTGTTTAAAATAGCCAGGTGACTCCGAAGAGCAACTATTAATCAATTGAAGTTTTCTGTAATGGTGGATGCTCCACTCAATAGTGGGAATGACGTGTCACCAACACTTAGCGTCTTGTTCTACTATATAGTCATGTGTTCCTCAGGACATGTTTGTGTGCATACAACAATTGAACAAGAAATGGCAACTCGAGCAAGCTCCTACATCTGCCTCATGGCACTCCTTGCCCTCTTCAGCTTGGCCCAGCTTGGCCAAGTTTTCGGGGCCGGGGAATGCGGGAAGTCCACGACGCCCGACATGGAAGCCTTCAAGCTCGCACCTTGCGCATCTGCGGCGCAGGATCAGAATGCTGGTGTCTCGAGTCAATGCTGTGCTCAGGTCAAGAAGATTGGCCAGAACCCGGCGTGTCTATGCGCCATCATGCTCTCCAACACGGCCAAGTCCTCTGGAGTCAAGCCGGAGATTGCTCTGACCATTCCCAAGAGATGCAACATCGCGGATCGTCCAGTGGGCTACAAGTGTGGACGTGAGGATCCTTCTCCTCATGTATTTCTTGTTTAAACAATCAAGTTTTAACTACCTTATCAGTAGTTCCTAAGCTCTGTTCTTTTTCTCCTGCAGCTTACACCCTTCCATGAGGCAGAATTAGTCGCAGGCGTCCGATGTTGTTACTCCTTATGTATGAGTACCTTTTCCATGTCCTTGTGCCTTGCTAGTTGTTCCAGCTGACATGTAATTGGCAAACCGGTTGTCTAAATAAGAACCAGTCTGGGGTGTTTCAGCCTCTTTTAAGAATGAATGTCTCTATTACTAATACCCTGGTTGACTGATGAAGTTGTGGCATTGAAGGCGAATCGGTCGGTGCAAACCCTTTCAAAATCTGTGAGGAGGTCGATGGTCTAATCGATCAAGGAATTAAGCATATCATACAGATTGCAGGGTTTACAAGTTACAGAACAACATAGCTCACATTAGAGCACCAAGTACTAGTCCGTTATTTCCTAAGAAAGATCAGATTAGATTAGCCTACTAATTATAGCAACAGTACATCGGTCACAACTCCTACCATATCAGCATCGGCTATGACTACTATTCCTTAGTACTAACAACATTTGAGCTTGGTTGTCGTCATTTTCCTTCGGACTAGCCCGAAGATAGCTTGCTTTCTTCGGGCTAGATTCTAATAGCAGAGCGATCCTGCAAGCGAAAAGTGTGCTTGAGCGTTAAAAAATTTGTTCAACAGAGAAGAGCCAGCAAACATGATCAAATTTACTAATTAGCACAATACATAGTACCCTGCCCACCAGTATCCTTCACTTCACAACTTTTCTGTCCCTTGCTGATCACATTATGGTGTTGACGAAAAGAGATTCATGAACTTCACCTCTTGCGAATGGAGAAAAATTTTGTTTGAAAAGAGAACAAAACTCAAAACTGTCTAAAGTTCCGAAAATATAAGCTCAATAATCTAAAGTTAAAATTCAAAAAAAAAAATTCATGAACCGGATGTCTAAATTACGTGCGGTCCCCAAAGAGAACCAATTCCACTAGGCCAACTTTATGTTTGTCTGTATATTCCCCAAGAACATAGAACTTACAGTAAAATTCCATGGATCACTTGATCGAGAAATTTTTCACGAGAACCGATGATATTATGTAATTTACCAGGAAAATAAAAAAGAAACTATATTGAATAACAGTAGCACATATCACTATGATGTAGACACTATATTCAAAATGCAAAAAACTATATCAACAGTGGAAGTTACCTTAGTTCACTTTTTCACAGTAAAAGGTTGCGCATCAAAATGCAAAAATTGTATATAACATGAATATCAATATAATGTCGGAAAATTTTAGGCCGAGTCTTTATATCCAATTTCACATCCAACTTGATTCCTGAATAATTATTGGGTTTAGTAATAAGGTTACGAGCCATTTAATAATTTTGGATGATGTCAAGTTCGCATATTGCATATTTAACACCAGTACATTTTTCAATATTCAAAATCGAAATATATTAATTAAGTTACAACAATTTTTTTTTTAATATACGTCATGCGTTGACAGTATTTTTAAATATTTTGTGAGATATATTACATACGAAATTGAGGTGTTTGCAGCCCACTCGTATCCAATGCCCAGGATTTTTTAATGCAAACTTCCGAAACCACCGATCCAATAGTTCTTCAGTAGCTTACCCGGTTGGAGGGAATAGTCCCGCTCAAATAATCGAAAATATATTTTTTCAGAAATATTTTTCAAATTTTGTTAAATTAGAAGTGTTTCTTTTATTGATTAAAAAAAAGAAGTGTTTCTTTTATAATAATTTCAGGCCCGCTGTTTATCTTTAGAAAAAGATAGTGGCCCATGAAGTACCGTAATAGGTAGAAGAAGTGTAGTGGCCCATTGGACTAAGAGACACGGTAAAGATACTAAAGATATAAACGGTTTTTTAAAAAGGCCATTGGCCCATAATTAGTTTCAGTAGTGTGCATTAATTGCGTCCTATTTTTTTTTTTTTTTGAATAATAGATATTACATCCATTTAAGCAACGTCATGTCACTAAGTCAAAATTCTATATACTATTTAAAAAGTCCATTCCAATTCCATTAAATTCGCTATCAATCCGATTTAATGATTATAAACGGATTAAAGGCGGCATTCAAAGAAACATGGCAATATCTCCCTCTAATCCGCCGTTACACACAATTAATCGTCACCAGCTGGTCAACACTTCTTCCAAAACATGAAGAAAAAAAATGGTATAAGCTCATCAGAGAGTTGATGTTATTAAAAGATTAAATAAAATTCTGGTTACGTAGGAAAATTAAATAAATTTTAATGGCGGATGAGGAAATGGGCTTATCCGAAATCACACATGGCTAGCCTCGTCAAACAATCAAAACAATGAGCTTCGAAAAAAATGAATCAAATCGATTGAGATGATATAAGTAAGAAAATTAGACATTAGACTCAATTTAACTTTTTTAAACCACATGGTGAAATTTTCTTTAAATAAATGATTAACGTTGGATTAAACAATTGAATGATGTATAATTATTATTTCAAAATTGGTTTATATGATGACACCTTTGATGTCTATTTCAGTTAAACTTTTATCATTGTGTTTGATAGGCTTTTAACGGGCAACTTAAATGTACCTTGATGATTTAATATGGTGAAATACAAAAATTTATTTATCAAAATAAAAATGATAAATTAGTAAAAGCATCCAACTCTGTATAAAAATAGGTTTCTCCAGGCGCGGGATTAGGACCTCCAGTCTCGCATTTGTATACCCAGACCCCTCTTTATTTAATTACATAGCAATAACAACAAAATAAGTAAATTATTGAAGGAAAATAACGAAATACTAGGCTCAATGTTGTTTTTTTTGTCAAAAAAAATTGTGGGAGAAATTGTTTCCACGATTCCGATTCTTAGACAGACAAACAGGTGCTCGAATCTCCCACCTCATGATTAAGGCCTGACCTCCATAACCATGAGAGCACACATGCGGTGGTAGGTAACAAAAATAACCAAAATCCAAAATTATTTTGGATATGGATTCAAATAATCCAATTTTTCCAAATTTTTAACAAATGTAATAATGGTATAAATTCAGAATCTCTTAATAAACAACGTTGGTAGATAAATTTGGACCCTCAAATAATCGAAAATTCACCTTCATTTTTATTTTGAGATAAACTAGTAAGAAACAAACATAACATTGCTTTTCAAAATGACATAATAAAATATAACTAATATCATAAGAGTTAGGATAATAAATTAGTTTATTGTTTATAATAAATAAATTATAACAATTATAAAAATAGATATATTACTTGAGAGATGTGATGTATTTGAAGGAAACTGGGAGACTCCACGGGGTTTGATTTTATTTCCTAAACTACATTTACTTTCAAATTTTAATTAATTAAAATATTTTAAACAACTTTAAACATAAATTCTTGAAAATAGGAGAATTTTAACTACTATATAAGAGTTACGATGATAAGATTAATTTATTTCTTTATTACTAATAATAACAAAATTATAAAAATAGATATATTACTTTATAGTTGTGATGCGTTAAAAGAAAATTATGACTTAGAAAATCAAGTAGCTCATATCTCTAATAATAATTTTCAAGCATAATTTCTTGAAAATAGAGAAATATAATTAATACCATAAGACTTAGGATAATAAAATAAGTTTATTGTTTATAATAAATAAATTATAAAAATTATAAAAATAGATATACTACTTAAGAGTTGTGATGTATTTGAAGGAAACTAGGAGGCTCCACGGGGTTTGATTTGATTTCCTAAACTACGTTTACCTTCAAATGTTAATAAATTAAAAGATTTTACAAAACTTTAAACATAAATTCTAGAAAATAGGAAAATCTTAACTACTATATAAGAGTTATGATAATAAGATTAGTTTATTATTAATAATAAAATAATTATAAAAATTATAAAAATAGATATATTACTTGATAGTTGTGATGCGTTAAAAGAAAATTATGGGTTAGAAAATCAAGTAGATCATCATTGATCAATATGGACTCTTGGAATCTATAAATTTTTGGTATACATCTATTCTCATGGATAAATAACCTATAATAAATTATTAATATTAAAAATATAAGAGATTAAAATAACTTAGTTGTAAGTAAAAAAATTATTATCATCCTCAAGTTCTTCGCTGGTTGGTAGCCTGAGATATTTTAATTTAGGGTTGAAAATATTTTTTTTATTTGGAATTGAAGACTTGATCACTAATTCACTACTACTTTAACTTTTAGTAAAAATACTAGACTTTTTAATTTATTTTCTAACTTAATGAAGAATTGGCCAACATGTCTAGTCCTTTAGAAACACACACTTTTAATTCTATAATTTAATATATATATATATATATGTTTTAGATATTTTGGATATTTGGATAATCCAAAGTTTCTTTTTTTATTTGAATCCGAGTTCGAATCCTGAATAATTTTTTTGGATTATCCGAATTCGAATCCGAACATAAAATTATCCGAGTCCAAATCTGAAAAAAAAATTGGATATTGGATTCGGATTACGGATTATGAATTTTTTGCTCACCCTTAGTTAAGACCCAGCCGAGGCCCAACAACAATGGGGCCAACCCGGAACAAAAATGCCTGCTAAGGAGAACGAGAAACTTGGAGACGAAGGATAAAATCAAAATCTGTTTTGCTATTTCTGGCTTCTTGCTAGTAGGTGTCATTAGGTATATTTTCAATTTTTGCCTCATATGGGTATGTGTATATATAGACATAAGGTACAGCTCTTTGGCATAGAGTTTTTTCTATCGAGGTTTCTATTATGATTTTGAAAATTTCGATGCTTGTATTTTTATAAGTAAAATTATATGTTAAATATGTTATAAATATAATTATAATTAGTTAGACTCTACTTGTAAATACTACCAAAGATTATATTTTATTGTTGAGACTTAAATAAAAATTATTTCAAGTAAACTCGAGAATTCGAATTTTTATGATTTGAACATACCCGTTTAATACTGTTTCACTTTGTGAATCAGATCTTGGAGCTCGTTTGACGTGCCGGTAATATTTTAATATTTTAGTGTGATCACACAATGGGATCAGAATGGAAGTCTGTCTTATAACATGTTTATACGAGTATTATAACATAGCTTTTTTCATTCTCAAGTAAATTGATTTTTACTTGAGAACATTAAGAATGATAGGAAAGACTTGAGTTTGTTGGATCATGTGGCACAACATCTAATAGACTATTCATTGGATTCAAACCCTAATAAAAGAAAAATATAGAAGCACTATTTGTATTGAATTCTAACTATGTTTACTATGTCAAGCCAGAGATTTGTAAAGTGTTGAAGTATCTGATGATGTAGTCTTTTAAGAGAAGGAATCCATTTTTAAGAGAAGCAAGCGACACAGAAAATTGAATGCGAGTATTATGAGCAGTCACAGAATGGGATACGAGTATCGATGACAGAAATTTTGACTTTCACATTTTAATATCACATATTTAAAATCTTTTAACTTAATAAAATAATATAACTAAAACTATCCATAACAAAGAGGGCAAATAATCACTCCCTGTCATCTAAACCTTATATAATATTTGAGTATATGTTTGACTTAAGAAATATAAACCATATAAACCTAGCTTAATGAATCTACTCTAATTATATATAGTTAATACTTGAGTATGTATCATAATCTTTATGTATTAATATAATTAAAGAGATGTACTATCAAATTAATTATGTAAATCAAAACTATTCATAATATAATTATTTTGTGAGTATGCAAGTTCATCTAATTACCTTCTAAAAACAAGTTCATCTAATTACATTCTAAAAACAAGTTCATGTAATTACATAAACCAGGCAAATGTTACGTAACTGAATGAACGAGAGATGTAAATAAGAAGAGAAGAAGAGAGAAAAGAAAGGAAAAAAGAGTATAGGCGGAGAATTTATAATATGTTTAAGTCATTGATGATTCAACCAAGCAACAACTTACATGATCTATAACAAACCCACGACTTTTATTTACAACCCATGATACTAAACTTGTGCCTGACTGGGCACTTAGTGCAACGACAACATTAGTAACAAACTGTGCACGTGGCACTTAGAGGAAGGAAATATAACATAACTGGACTCAATACTAAGTCACAGACCAGTTCTAAGGATGCGACATCGTAAAACGACCCTAATTATTTAAGGGAGGCCCTCCATAAGAGACATATGTGTTAGGATCAAGTGACTTGATGGGGAAAGCAGATAAGCCCAATCACTATGACAGCCATGATAACGACGAAGAAGGGAGATGATGCCCCTACTATGGTCGTGGAGAGGATAATAATGATAACCAACAGCATGACCAATGCGCCTCATCCGTAATCTTCACCACCTGCCATCTCTCTCTGATTGATGTTAAACCTTTTTTCTTCTTTTTGCTACCTTCTGTTTTTTTATATTTCTTATTGTTGTACGAATTTAGCGCTTAATTATTTTATCACCAAAATGCATCCTTATTTATAGATTTTGAATGGGTGCCAAAATGTACACTATTTTGGATGCTGGGACACGACTCTCGAAATTAGAAGAGTATTACCCGTATAATTTTTTCTTTTAGGGGAAATTATAGCCAATTGTAGTCTTCTTATACATATTTTATTTTCTCCAGCTGCTATATATTTCTTGCTAATTATGTTCTTTCTTAATAGTCTTGCTCTATATAGAAGAGTGGACCAATGAGAGTACAACAGAGAACACCCCCTTTTAAGAACCCGACTTCTTTTGGAAAGAGGCAATGAGATACATTGTGGTCCTGTTTGTTTCTGCTGTTATTGAACTGATACTTGTGTGTGTTTCTAGGAAGGAGGGATTTCTGCTTTGATGGGTGTGGGTTGGTTTGGTTTGTCCCAATCGATTGTTATAAGCAAGCTGAAAGTTAAGACCCAACCGAGGCCCAACAACAACGGGGTCAACCCGGAACAAAAAGACCTGCTAAGGAGAACGAGAAACTTGGAGACGAAAGATAGAATCAAAATCTGTTTTGTTATTTCTAGCTTCTTGCTAGTAATTGTCATTAGGTATATTTTCAAATTTTGCCTCATATGGGTATATGTATATATAGACATCAGGTACAACTCTTTGGCATAGAGTTTTTTCTATCGAGGTTTCTATTATGATTTTGACAAGTTCGATGCTTGTATTTTTATAAAGTAAAATTATATGTTAAATAAGTTATAAATATAATTATAATTAGTTATACTCTACTTGTAAATACTACCAAAGATTACATTTTATTGTTGAGACTTAAATAAAAATTATTTCAAGAAAACTCTGGAATTCAAATTTTTATGATTTGAACATACCCGTTTGACACTGTTCCACTTTGTGAATCAGATCTTGGAGCTCGTTTGACGTCCCGGTAATATTTTAGTATTTTAGTGTAATCACGCAATGGGATCAGAATGGAAGTCTGTCTTATAACATGTTTATACGAGTATTATAACATAGTTTTTTTCGTTCTCAAGTAAATTGATTTTTATCGTTGCATTTATTCATTTAATAATATTTTGTGTTCAAATTTTATAAATGTAGAAAATAGAAGAAATTCTTAAAAAAAGATTTAATAATGCTAAACTTTAGGTTTAAAGAAGAAATTCAATGGTCAAGCCATGTAATACATCTAAACCTCCAAAGGAAGATTAAAAAAAAAGTTCAACAAAAAGAAACTAAAAAGAGCAATCACCTAATCATAATTACTTTGCTAAATTAAGCTATCCGATTTCCCAAATCACCACATCTAACACATCAATTTGCCAATTCCAGGAAATCATTAAAAATCCATATTACAAACAAACAAGATTACCCAAAAGATAAAGCTTTAACATAGGATATACAAAAAAAAAATTGATAATTAAAAACATGATGTCCGGAGCTCGAAAGTTTACCCATTAGCTTAGTTAGACGTTGGGTGACAAGCTCAAAAAACTGAAAGAACACTCCCAAGGAGAGCAAATGGAGAGACACCTCTGAAATCACGAGGAGCACCAACACAACCAAAATCGTCGTCTCCATTTACTGTAACTTCGATGCTTCAGCAGAGGAGAATAGACCAATAGGACCGATTAATCTAAGGAGTGAAAAAAAAAAAAGAAAACGAGTCTTTACTTTAGGAACGGTCTTTTCGATCGGTTTGGTCTCCAGCACCAGCTACGAAACCGGAACACTGTTACCTAAAATTTAACAATAAGTTTTAAAATACCGTAAAATTTTAATTACCTAACGACACGACAGTTCGCTCAATTATAAAATTGTGAGTCAGAAACCTCATCAACGAAATGATATCCCTGAACATTTTAGACTTTCGGCGAATAATCTACGCGTAAATACGTCCACGTCACCCATATTATCTTAGAGAATATATATACGTACTCTTTGTGAGCAGAGGAGGAGTCGGAGGATGTACTCTATGATCCGCATTTTCATTTATAATATCGTCAACTCGTCACTTGTCATTTGCTTTTTTTTCTTCTTCATATAACTAACGGATATTGATCGGCCCTTTGGCACAATTATTTTCTGGAAATTTTTGTGGCTATTCCCATTTGATGCTGTGCGAATAAGTTCTTATTAAATCCGATTACGAAGAGAATATAATATTACCAACTTTCCACCAACAAAACCCACATGATAAATAGTTTGAGATATTAAATACAAGTTTTGGATTAAAGCCTTAAAAGTTACGAGCCCGAATAACAGATAAGCACCAAAAGAAATTATAAACAACGCAACTGATCTCTATTTTAGCCCATCTTCATTATCTATTACGTATTGTAATGCAGATATTTGGCGAAGCCCGTTTAACATGGAAATTATCATGTTAGTTTAGTACAAGTATACTGTCATTAAAATGACCTAGAAACCAATTCAATTAAAGCGAAATTACCAAGTCAGAGATTAAAATGTTATATGTCATAATGAAATCCCTATTTTAAATCACTTGAAAGCCTGAGAGATTTTAGAATATAATATATTAAAATCTCCTCAATTAACCAATAAACTTAAAGTTAAAATTGAGATTATTTAAAATTTGTACAAAATTCAAAATGTGGCTCGCAATTTTATGTCCAAAAAAATTAATAATAAATTAGATCCAATAACCTTTCATTTTGAACGTGGAATTCTCCAAACGCAATTAGTCAACATTAACTTACAGAATCCCTCGAAAAAAAAACATCAAATTACAGATAATAATCAGTAGTTTTCATGCGTGGCGTTTTGGATAAGCTAATCGGCCAAAATAGAAAATTAATTTTTCAAGGGCATGGAATGAGTCCCACTGGGAGAAAAAAAAAGAGATAAGAAATTCCATCCTTTTCACAGGCATATGGCAAATCAATGTCCATTTTGCACCATTCGCGAAGCTATTTAAATGAAACGTTTTCCTTTTCCCCACTTGTCGTTGATAATTACCCATAACCTTTCATTATATCACCTTATCAATTAACAATTGACTAATCACCAATATCATATTCCTATTAGTTCTTATCGATTATTATCATACTTACCCGGACGGAAAAGAGAGCTAAGTGTGGCGTACTTTCAGAAGGATAGAGACAACAAGTTTAAGTCGAATACGATTGACAAAACATTTAACAATAAAACTAGTACTACGGATAATTAATCACCGGATACAATTTGTCGGAGTTGGAATATTATTCTAAGATAACATTTAAATACATAGGTACACATTGTAATGCTTCCCTTCCTATCTAAACATTCCACTAATACTTTACCTGCATATTGTCTGTGCTTGGTGACAATGCTTGCTGAAAATAATAATGTTGGAGATGATTCATTTAAGCTTTATGGGGAATGATATACGATCCACTTGGTATAAATGGGAAAACGAACACCCGGAATATTTCGCAATTTCGATAGTCATTCCCAATTTTTTTGGCCAAAATTCTTATACTCGGAATGTTCGTGAAATCTGTACCATTCTTTATGACAATTAAATTCCTTGTTATTTGAATCAATTTTAATTGGTTATCGTCCCTTTTTATAGTAGGTAAATTTCATTAATAATAGTAATATTTAGAGAATATACATTAAGAACTTTCATTTTACAAATACGAAGTTGCATGTTGAGCTACAACTTCAGCAAAATTTTCCCGCAATAAAACTTAATAGAAAAAAATAACTAGCGTCCATGCTACTAAAATGCATTTTACGCTCTGTGGCATGTGATACATATGATACGTATCATCAATTCATCATCCCTACTCACTAATTTAACCAACATTGACGACTTTTCCTACTTCTATGAACAGCCTCCATCTTTTTTGTAAAATAACAAAAAATAGTATATTGCATTTTCCATCTATATTGTTTTTGCCATAACATACAGTCCAGTCTCTGTCCTTCCAAATTGCGTTTCCCTTTCTTGTTTTTCCGGAGTAGAAAAAGAAATGATGTGGTGGCTGGAAGAATATACCCCTCGGCTCAGCCACTACATTACTGCTACTGGCTGATTGCAACAGCTATTTCGTTTATTGCCAAAGGGACATAAAAGCTCGATAGACAGAATATTTATCGAAAGGAGATGTTTTGTTTTTTTGGTATGGGAAATCTGCACATTAATTTTTTACACAAAGTAGACTTTTGAAAAAAAACTCTTAACATTTATTTCATCAGACATTAAAAAAATCAACATTTTCAATCCATCTAAAAATTCATTTGAACAAGTGAATAATAGAACTTCCGATACAATATAATTACCGTCTCCATAATTATGTTAAGTATGCACCTCCTGATAGCCATGAGCTCCCGTAATGGGTCATCTAGAGATATTTGAATCCATCATTAGCATTTTATTGTGGTTCAAATCAGCTCCCAATATGAACTAAAAAATAGTCCAAAATACCAGTTTGGCTTTTGCGTAATTAGACTTTGTCAATCGTTTTCACACGCACAACGGGATCACAATTGACACGTTTGTTTTTTGTTTTTGGAATAAAATTGTGGGTAAATTGTTTCCACAATTTCTAGGAGGGTCCCGGAGTTAAGGTTTTATTCATCTCCCAATGTTGTTACGGGGGATCGAACCTTGATTCGCCCTATCAAGTGCAGCTCTTGGCATCACTGCACCAACAACGCGATGGTAGAATTGACACGTTTGTTAAAGGCACCAACCTCGTCCTCGCTTGGAGTTGGACCCCATTAGATTGCCTTTTTGGTTTAACTTGTTATCATTTGAAAGATATATATATATATCAACTATAATTAATTGGAGTTGGTAATTAGTAAGAATTTAAATTTGCTTTAAATATTTTTTGATATAAATTATAAGAATGTAAAATATTGTTATTAAAATAGTCTTGGTGTTCATTTCGGAATGTAATGAGAAATACGTGAATTATTATTATTATTATTATTTTGCACGGAAACTACGCTTTTATCACAAGAGCCATAAATTCGTATTGTGACGTGTTGGCTTACCAAATTTTCACGACTTAGTCTCTTGGGCTTCACCAATTCCCGCTGGTGGCGACAACGGCCACGCAGATCTCGAGCACCAAGACGAACAAAAGGCCTCCTCTTCCCCAGGGAAGAAGATAAAACACAATTCCAATTTCCACCACACACCCAAAAAAAAAAAAAGATAAACACAAAACCTATCATGAAAACCTATTAAGCAACAGGAGAAATTTTTTCGTCCTATAGCAAATAAATTGGGTCAACAAAGAAAGTAACAAAGTTGGGTTTGAGATTAATGGGATTGGTGAAATTTTTGTCGTTAGCCAAATCCACCTTTAATATAATTAATACGCCTCATCTCGAGTATTGATCGTGGCTGAACTTTTTTTTTTTTATAGATTAGCTCATATATTATTCTAATGAAATTAGTATCGTGCAACAACAAAATCAATTACTCCATATATAAATATCAACCAAACCGACTGAACCGAAATATTGAGTTAAGATACGAGAGATTAAGTAACGGAATAACGATTATCACAAAACGGAAGCAGGACACATTTATTATTAAAAATATCAAACATATTGTTACATTGTTTCATTTTCAGGCAAACTCTGACCAAACCAAATTATAACACACAAAAAAGAAAAACACAAACG
Organism: Hypericum perforatum; assembly: GCA_012979155.1. NCBI lineage: Eukaryota > Viridiplantae > Streptophyta > Magnoliopsida > Malpighiales > Hypericaceae > Hypericum > Hypericum perforatum. The sequence continues at coordinate 18,246 of SOPF01028791.1, read as the reverse complement.
CAATCAAATAATAATAATAAAAAAGGGCTCACATATCAAACAGGACGCGCTAAACGCACGCAAGCACCCTCAGATGGTGAGGACGAGGCCGGGGAGGGTCTTGGAGACGCGGTGTGGGAGGTTGCTCTCCCAGACAGAGGGGCAGCGGACGGCGGTGATCCCGGCGGAGGAGGAGGAGGAGAGGAGGCGAGTGACGGTGAGGGAGGTGTTGAAGTACTCGCGGACCTGTGTGATCAACCCATTGGGCGACAGCGTCCACGCGTGCACCCAGTAGGAGGACCCCGGGTTGATGCCCTCCGCGATGACCACGTGGCCGAACTCTGTCACAGACGATGGCTCGAACTCGAAACCTGGTGAGACCGCGTTGTTGTTGTTGTTGTTTCCGCCTGTGAGGACGCGCATCAAGAACTGGTGGGAGGGGGGCCCGTGGAACCACCACTCCAGGTCGGGGGCCAGGAGAGTGTGAACCGTGTCCACGTCACGAGTCTTTAGGGCCTCATAGAGTGCCAGGACCACGTCCCGGTTCGACAGCTTCTGATCCGGCTCGCCTTGGTTAGCCAGTTCTCGAGGAAGCCTCTTGAGGGCGGTTTGAATGAGACTATTGAAGATAACTGAAGAGGTAGCTAGCTAGCTAATTGGTGGAGGGCAGGTGTGTTTATATAGGACCGGGGATGAGTTGGAGTTGGTTTTGTTTGGATGATGACTTGGATTTTTGGACTTTCTCAGTTATTTAATTAAGGAGTTGTCTTAACTTTAGATTGAATTGATAAAAACAAATTATTCTAATTTAAATAATTTGTTGTGAGCAAAAGATTTGATAAGAGAAACTATTGAACCAATTGGCGTGGATTATTTATTTATTGAACGTTTCCTACTCCTTGACCTGCTAAATTTGGCAATTGTTAATTAACAAGGATTTGCCATCTGCAAAAACGCGAGGGAATTCGGCAACTAATTAATTACCGTATTGACTCGGACAAGATCTTATCTTGTCCTATTGACTTTTGAAGTTAGTTTCCAATTTATGATACGGTGGTCACAATGGAAAACTTGTTTCCAACGCTAAGATACACTTTAATGTTATTTTATTTATAAAAAAAAATAATAGCAACTAATTTTTTTGCACCATAATCTTCGAAATCAAAACCATTCATATCATGCCGAGTGACCATTTGATCCAGCGACATTTGGGTGGGGTGGAGTGGGGTGGAGTGAAATCTAGGGTTCAACCCTGTGCTACAAATTAACAGATAAGCAACGCACAAATTAATCAAACTCATAAAAAAATCTCAAACTTAAACAATAATTCCATTGTCGAAGAATCCTTGCGACAGTTCTGCTGAAATTTGGATGGTTTTATTTAAATTTGAATTAGCTATTTCCCTTATTTAGTATCCGGACAATGACAAATGATATTAAATGTCCTAAAAGTATGGTATTAGAGGCAAGCGACTACTCTCACGGAATAGAAAACTAACACTGCTGCAGAGAACACAAACAATGTGTGTTTTTTCTTTCTTTCTAGTAGATACATTATGATACAAACAGTTCCGAGTATACAAACCTTTTCCCGCTTCAAAGCTCCAACCAAGTACGTACATGTACATGTACAGTTCATTAAACGAGATCCAATTATCGCACTAATCGCGCATATTTGAACTCAATGCTCTCTATACAATCCGAAACCAACAAGTACAATAATAGCTCATACATTTGTCTTCCAGGCTAAGTTGAATCTCTCTCAATAACTGACGGGTCAGGCGCAGTAGTCATCGTATCATCCTTACCATCCGTCGATGATTCTTCTTTCACTGCAGACAGCTTCCTACCTGTGGGGGTGGGACTTGGAGACTTGTTTCTCGTGTTGTTGTACGGACTAGAACTCGGTCCAGAAGCATCTTCGCGAGACAAAGGCGACAGCTGGTTTTGGTCGTCTACGTCTACATGCTTTCTGCAAAGCTTATCTTCCACGATATCATAAGAATTCCCAGTTCGAACTTCCTGGGCCAGTGAGCACCAGCAGCAGCAGAGCCACAGCGTGCAATCTGAGACTGACGGTTGGCCAAAGCAGAAGGTATAAGTTGGCAAGTTGAACCTCTTCCTCATTTGAATCCTCCAAAATCCGCCGTAAAGCAAACCAAATACGCAAAGCACGACCCCGACAAGCCCTAGAGCTTCTCTGACAGTCTCGTTATCAATGTTAACAGAAGCCAAGTTGAAGATCCAGAAGGGAGCCGTGCAGAATAGCATAAAAGTTGCAATGTGCACATACATGTTTCCAAACCCAAGCCTGTCCATGTTCCACCCGAAGACGCAGAAGCTGCAGAAGAGTGATAGATATGCCAAAGAGATGTCATCCCACAAATCTAGAATCCCGCCACTCCATTGTGGGCTTGTCTCCTCGATGCCTTCGACCTGTTTCGTTGCAAAGGAGAACTTCCTTTGAAATGATTTCAATCTCCGGGCCTCTGGCTTCTGATTCTCAGTGGCCGTCACCTGAACCTGTGCTTCCTCGTCCATATCTGAATCGTAATCTCTCCCCAGGGGACTGACAATGCCGTAAACACCAGCTATTGCGGGTGCACCTATTGCGACACATACACATAATCCAACACCTATGGCAGGTCGCTGGGATCTCTTATAACCCAAATTGAGGCCACAGAGTGCATATTGAGCAAAGCAGTTAATGTGGAGAAGGATGACAACAACCATCATGTGTGTCCACTCGTGGGGCTTGTAAGTCCCGTTCTTGCAGTAAATTTTTCGCAGTCTAGTTACATCATCCGGCTTCCATCTACACAGGAGAAACAGATGGTAGAAACGCTTGGGATGGTTGTACAAGCACATCAGGGTGAACAGTGCGTTGAGAATCTGGTTGTTAACTTCAAACCACGCATTTCTAGCAGACTTCTTCGGTATTGCACTGTTTAACATTCCGGTCATGACAAGGAACAAAATTGCACCCGAAATTGCAACAGCGAGTATCCACACGAAAAGGGCCAGGTTCATTGGATCACGGATCCACTCCTTACCTAGTTTCAAGAGCAAAGCCCAGTCGATCTTCTTGTGCAGAATCCCACTGACACGCTCCCGAAAATGGTGGCTGCTAGGAGAAGCCACCGAGCGCGAAATCATGTCTCTGTCTTCAGCCAACTTCTTGAATTTCGCAGAAGCAGAACCAAATTTAAGAAGCTTCATCCTGTTTGACTTTGGAGCAGAAGAGCCATTCCTGAACTTTCCTAGAGTGTCCTGATCGTTCAACAGGGTCCTCCTAGATACCGAAACATCCAGAGATAGAACCTGAGGTTGAGCCTTGAAGCTATCAGATTCCTCAATCTCACCCTCTTGCTTCCCATTACTACTTGTAACCATTGTCACGCTCCACGTAGACCTTCTGCAGTCTCAAAACCTAAACATCAAATCAAGAGATTTGCTCTCCCTACCCAATTACTTAAAACTTGCAGCCCACAAGCTGTATCCTCAAATTTGTACAATCAATCTCTGTAATTAAACACATAAACCTCATAAGACACCCATGAACAAACAATTGACAACCTTGCATAAATAGTCTATCTCACTAAAACAGCAGAAAGTCTATCACTTTACACAACACCAGCCCCCAACAGTATTCAAAATGCACAAAACCCAAATCAATAAAACCAGCTTTGGCCATTTAGAGCAAGATTCACAAGCATATCTGGCTAAAAGACCAATCTTTATCCAGAATTCCACATAAAGATGCAATTTTTACAGTTCACTCGCCAAACCTAAACAACCCTTTTTCAGCTCATAAACAAATTCAACTATAATAGACAAGGAGATCATAGTTCCCAGACAGCCAAACATCAAAAGACAACAAGAAGGGAACAAACAACACTCACCAACAGAGAACAAGCAAAAGTTATTGCTTTTTTTTTTCAGGCAGGCAACAGCTTAAGGAGAGGACAACGTAGATGCTAGAGAACCAGCCAAGATGTTCAAAAAGCTTCTTCTGGCCACCAGGCATCCCATCTGGCCGATATCGATATGTTTGTGTGCTGTCCCGGATTCTGCAAAGCTATAGTTAATTGATTAATTAAAAACATTATCAATTTTTAATTAGGCAAATTACCCTCAGGTCCCTGGTCTTTACCAAAATCTCCTATTGGGTCCTTCTTATTACATAAATGATTAATCTGTCCCTGTTTTATTCAAAAATATTTGTCTCGGGTCCCCACCGACCAAATCGGACTTTTTTTAAAAAATTTTGTCATGTGAAATGACTATTTTACCCTTCACAAAACGACAAAAATATGATGAAATTTGTCGTTTTGTGAAGGGTAAAATAGTCATTTCACATGACAAAAAATTAAAAAAAAAGTCTGATTTGGTCGGTGGTGACCCGAGACAAACATTTTTGAATAAAACAGGGACTTAATACTCATTTATGAGAAAGGAGGGACCCAATAGGAGAATAATGTAAAGACCAGGGACCTGAGGGTAATTTGCCCTTTTTAATTTTATGTCCCAATTCTTGCCCTACCCTACAAGTAGGGTGGCGTTTCGAGAAGGATGCCTTTGTTGACCATCTTGAGAGAAAATTTAGTATAATTCTGATGATGTTGTAATTTGATTGTTTCTTTTTGTATGATTTTACCTGCATCCGTTAGATTTTATTAGTAACTTCAAGTCTTAAAAAAAGACACTGACCGAGTTCATTTGTCATCGTTTTTTAAGAAATACTTTTTTTCCAGTTTGATATTATTATCAAAGAATATATAACAGAATTGGGATATTTGGGGCGACAAATCTTCAGCCCAATTAAATAAAATATATATTTTACACAACAAGTTTCTGATTTATTTTTTTTTTCAGAATGAAAAAAAATTAAAATATATTCAACTTGGGAGGTGGAAATCCTGGTAAAAAATGGCACAACTCCGGTGACGAGCGTAAAATCTAATTGGAAGCAACTATGTTCATCTTTAATCAAGTCATGATTCAGTTAGCATAAAACATAGCTTTCAGTTAATGACCGATTTTTGTGCTTGAGTTAATATTGTTCAGTTTCCCTTTTTTTCGTGTAAAGTTTCGTTTTGAGATTAGTCTTCTGTACTAAACTGGGATTAAATTATTTTATCACTTTGTGGTCATCGTAGAGTTAAATATTGATTTGCCGACATGTCTGATCGGTAAAGGTTATGGACCATCGATCGTGAAAAACCGATATTGGCACAACTTGGTGACCCACCTCTCTCTTCTTCGCCATCTTTTTTTAATAGTCTCTCTGTGCTTCTCAATATTATATAACGGCAGAGAAAATCACATGTTAAACTTGTAAAATCGGACCAATTTAATTCCAATGAATTTTTAAAATTTACCACTCTACGAAATTTCGTGCCCAGCCCACAGTTTATTATTTTACCAAGCCTGCCAATCTTCAATAGTCATGTTGACGAAGTAGGTAGAGATAGAGAACAATAGGCAAGGATAAAAAAAAAGTAAACGTGTTGAAAATGTATCAGTCAATTTGATTGGTAAATACGGGAAAGTTGTCATTTTTCGTCCTCGTCGCCATTTCAAAAACAAAATGTAAGCTGCTAGTATTACTACATTCAGGGAAAGGGAATCATGCCGAGGATTCTACTGTCTCATTCGCTGGACAGACCGGTGCGTATGATCGTCCGACTTCCAATTTGCTTCCCATGGAACTGAGTTCTGCTATTTCCTGTTCAGGTACCCATTGGTAAGCTTCAATGCAATATGAACAATCACAAAAGAGCAGGTGAATGATCAGTAACTAGTATAACATATTGCAAACATTATTTGATGCCAACCTTTTACTCTTGGGTACTGGAGGAATCAATCCTCTCTTCTCCAGACTCTTGAACCTATCACTCAAAAGTGTGCAGCATCCCTGAACATAAAATCACACGCAATTCAGAAAACAGAAACTGCTTCGTCGCTTTTATGCACTAAATTGACACCGACACCTAACTAAGCGAATAAAGAACTCAGATGGGGAATATGGATAAGCTTTTTAAGTTCAACCTTTAACTTTCGGAGGGACCCATTAATTTCTTCAGATAATAGTACTTGGGTAGGAGCTGGCTCAAATCTGCAGTGAAGTTAGGCAATTGGGTTAGGACCGCATATCCATCGCACACTACAAGTGGCAGGGGAGTAGTTCCACATGCTAATAATATTCTCCAGTAACTTGATCATCATATTTCAAACAGGAAAAAAATAAAGGTTCAACAAAAACTTCCATGTTCTAAGTTAGGGCATCCGTACTTGTGTTTTCCCAAGCGAGGAGGTCGTACTTTCAACCTTTCTTGCTTGGCTACCATACGCCTGATGCGTTTCTTCTGCTTTTCTTCGTCTTCTTTTGCTATATCCTGCATGATATCTGGAAGGCTGAAACAAGAAGAAAAAAAACTGAGCGATTGCATGATAAAGACACTTTCTTTTGAAAAATAATCGAGCAATGAGACAACTCTGCACTACCTGCCAATTTCTTCAGAAAGTTGCTTCTTCTTCCTTTCTTCCAGTTCTCTTTTCTGCACTTCTTTGCGCCTAGCCCTCTTGTTCAACTCAACTCGGGTTATTCTCTTCGTTTTAACAGTTCTACAATATGTTTTTGAAAAAATCAAATGAAGTATCATCGAGTAGCTATGAAACAATCACATTTGCACTTGCACAACGTAAAGGATGAAACAGTGTACAAGCAAAACAACATTCAACGAATAAACAACTTCTTCTGATGGATCATTATTGTAAAAAGACTAACCTTAAGGCAGAGTCTTCGCCCTCACCAGCCTGCTCTTCATTCTCATCATTCTCATCGTCGGCTTCCTGATCTGCTTCAAGAAAGAGCATCTGCAACAGGAGCCAATGGTTCAAACGACTTTAGCAGTTAAAATACTGGCACCGGAAATTCCAGAATGTATAATAAGGAAGAGTATCTAAATGTGAAGCTCACATCTTCTTCATCGATAGGTTTGCCAGCGAGAACCAGGGGAACTGGTTGAGGTCCCAACTCCTCCCGATAAACTTTGTGCATCTCCTCTGCAACAGCTTGAGCCAGAGAGTCCTGCACAGAGGAGAACACCAAATTAATGCACATAGTTCGTGGGAAAAACTAAAAAAAATGAAGAATACAATATCAAACATGTGTAAAAAGAGGTAGCATGACACTACCTGATGAGCTTGGAACTCGGGATTGAATGAACATCCCGGAGGTTCAACTTCTACTGCTGGAATCACTGTTTGTTTAGATGGCTGCAAATATTAGAAGAAAAACTGCCCTTCAACCCAGAATAACTCCGAAAGCAATCAGGCAATACCATTAAGGACCAAGCACAATAGCCAACGGGAGACATTCAACACATTAACAACTAAGGCTGGAAAACTACTATGTCTAAAATCATCAACTTCTAACCGGTGCACGGAGAGTCCAGTTACTCATCTACTATAAACAGATACCAGCCAGCGACCCCCAAACTGGATGCTCAAGAAGAATTCAATGTCGAATTAGAAACACACCTTAGCTGATACATTTTCCAAGTCACCTGCAAAAAGAACGGGGCATGATCAAAACCACGCACAGCCAGGAACACAACATATCATAAAATTTCGTGGCAAAGTAGCTACCTTGGTCTCCCCACAAGTCTTCAAAACCATCCTGAAACCAAAGACACAACAAATCCCGCCTAATTAGCAACGAAACCACCCCCAATCCCAACCAGCGCCAAAAAAGCAATAGACTAATACCTCAGTACAGTCCTCCTGTTGCAAAGGAGGATCCGAAACCCCATCACTAAGAGCCTTCTTCTTCTTCTTGCTGGTGTCGTACTTGGACTTGTTGGTCTTGGAAGAGAGGACCGGCTTAACGAAAGGGTTCTTCTGAAGGACGCTGTCGCATCGCAGCACCTTCTCCCTCTTCTTCTCAGTCTTCCTCCTCACCGACAAATCTACAACACAAACAAATAAAAAATTACAGAAAAGAAAATAGAAAAAGGTTCCATCTTTGTTTTGTTAATGGGTCAGGTGGAGAAAAAGGTGTTACCTTGGGAGTTGTCGAGGAAGAAGAGGGAGTCGGTGGGGACGGCGGCGAGGTCGCCGCCGGAGAGGGCGTCTTTGGTTGACTTGGCATAGAAGTCTTCAATGTCCTCGGTACTGATGTTGGCCCTCCACTCCTTCTTACCCTTTCTAGAACCCTTCCCTTTACTCTTCTTCAACTGCCTCCTCACCTTTCCCACAACCTTCAACTTCTGCTTATTTTTCGCCATCGAAGAAAACTCGCCGACTCGAACCCCTAAACCCTATCTATGTTAGATTAGATTAAGTTTGGGTTCGTGTGAATAATGTCGTAGCGGCGCCGGCGGCGGCTCAAGTGCGAGGGTTTGGTTTGGGGGAGGCAAAGAGAGAAGAGAGTACTTACTTGGTCGGGAAGAGTGGTTTTGTTTATGACGGGAGGTGTGCCATTGTAAGGGCTGCCAAACCGGGGCCCAAGGCCCATTACGACCATCCATAATGGGCCATCGTAGGCCCAAATATAGGCCCACGTTGTAGGCCATAATTTGATGGAAATTTCTATAATTGTATTTTTAAGGCGATTTCCCTCGGAAATTTGACTATTTTATTGAACACTCGGCTACCTGATGTAAGAAGAAAGATTCAGTCATCAACCCATTCTATTAATCTGATTTCAGTTTCAAGGACCTGAGAGTTCGATAGAATTAAATTTGAGTACCGAAGTTTTGATTTTGAAACTGTAAGGAGTAAATTAGAAATTGAGTCAAACCCAAGGGACCCTGGATAATTTTTTCTTGTATTTATGTAGTATCTTTCTACTAGTAACATTTTTAGTTTAGTTATTTTTTTTTTACCTTGATAAAATCAAAATAATTTGTGCTTGGAATACTTCAAAGGGAAACGAAGTGAGATCGACCAGAGAAATTCCAGTGAATCCAACGAAGCTTGCCACGAAGGACGATTGCAAATGGACAGAAATAGCAACAAAATTCTATTTACATGTCGATGTATGGACAGAGTGTACTAGCAAGAAACATAGTGTAACAAAGGCCCACCTCTACCGATCGAGACAGAGGTGGCAACATTTTCGGGTCACGGACCGATTTTTTTTATATCAGACATTCTGGGATTCTCCCAACCTAGAGCACATATCAATACCAACAAAATATCATTTGGCTCGAATTCAAAATAATTTAATAAAGTTAAAATAACTACATAATCAATTAATTTAAATGATTGTTAGATTCATGGAAATTACATGCAACCCATCACAACTTAAGAAGAATTGAACTAGGACACATATTTGGTTTGTCCATATTTCAGAGTACCACACAATTCCGCGGGACGACATAACAAAGAGAGGGTTTTCAACTGTTTGCGTCTTTTTGTTGGGTATGTGTAGTCTTTTGGCATCATCTCATGCGCCCCACAAAAGTTGGAGAAGGATCTTTCAGTCTATGAAGTGTATACATGGTTGATTTATCATCGGAAATCTCCCTTAGCACAACTTTTATCTGACGACATATTGATAAACGTTTTTAACGAATTTAGGTCATAGACTGTTATGCTTAATTTATAAGAGAGAAAAAATGTATTAGCTTGTTGTACTAAATTTAGATTTGATATGAGCATTCCAACGTAACATTGAAATGTGTTTATCATGATTAGTGGTGTAGTGGCATTTTTTAGGGAAAACATATATTGTAGTTTGTATCGGAAACACTTAAGTATTATTTAGTTTAAAATTTAGTATATAATTGACACTTAAAAGAGCCGGTCAACTTTTTATATATCATCTTTCCACTTGTACATGGCCTGCCACTACAACACGAGATATGAATTTGGATGATGCATAATTAATGTTATGAAAAGAAAACTGATTTGATCTGCATTTATTGTATTTATAATGGATATCTCCAACGTACATACATCAAGTGCATGCTAGGGTCTCTATCTTCCCCCTTTATGCATTTAAGAGTTTTGTAATTTACATGTATCATAAAAATTTAATAGATTTTGCATGTGAAGAAGGTACTTTCCCGAAGTGTACCGCACGTGAGTTTTCCTATCTAGCTATATGGGGTCACAAGAATTGAAACAACGTCGTAACCGATATCACATTGGCAGGAGTAAAAAAACAAACTGGAATTGAGAGAGAGAAAAAAATATTGATATCTATCGGTAAACGACCTAAATCACGAAATGATAATGATCAATTCTAAGTATTTAAAATTTACAACATATTATATATATAGCTCCAGCTAATTCTGAATTCGTAAATCACATATCGTTGTTCTAACTTGATCATTTTAAAGCTAGAATCACTAGAATGCAACTATGAAATTTGGTAATGAGAGTTTTACCATTTTTATAGTATGGTTGAATTCAAACTTATTTAATCGATAATCAATATAGTATGTCATATTCAAACTTATAGTGATTGCTAGGGTAACCGTGTTATTGAAGGTGCATGAACCAAAAGCTAATATATATTATCTATATTTGTAGATTGGATTAATAATGAATAACACACTTCGAGAAACTATATAGTTTATACATAAGCAATTTTGGACAATTGGAATTGCCCGCATGGGATAAGATATATATATACATGCCACACTACCAGTTGCGATGTCACGAGAAATTTGTCTCTGATCATCAGTTTGGTCGTCGCAGTACTCGCATGTCATGACATGCTCACCTTAATTACTGCGATTCATCTCATCCGATGATTAATATAATATGATTAATTATTTTAAGATTTTGGGTTGGACACGATAATTAATATAATATGGTATCATGAGTTAAAAATTACCAACTAATAGCCTAAGATTTAGAATTTAACAGTACGGACGTATAGAGAAAGAAACATCGTGTTTTGTTTAAACCGGCGTATAGAGAAAGAAACATGGTGTTTTGTTTAACGAAACTCTAAATCCTATTTATTCATCATGTTGTCACAAGTGGTAGTTTTTTTTATAGAGACAAAAAAAAAATCATTTCATCAGTTATTTCACAATCAAATGACAGGGTAGAGAAACGGTTGAGTTGGCACTTGCATCAACGAGGTGATGTCAAATTGATACTTGGCTTTCACTTATGCTAATATTTTATATTTTTGGGAGAGGCACCTTGATCCAAGTCCTAAGATTTGAATTACTCGTGACATGTTACTCTCAGAATATAGCTACGTAGCATCGTAAATCAACTGGAAAACGGGGAGGGGAATAGGGCAAGAGAGACAAGTTATATGGGCAGGGAAATTACAAGTATATAAGGAGAGTATTGTTTGGTTGTAATGATTAAAAAGGCACACATGTGAGTAAGGGTGGGTACGATTTGTCCGAGTGGGAAAGGAGACGACAATGTTAAACAGGCAAAAAAAAACTTAGCATATGATCCTTCTCTGATTGATATACCCACCTCCTGTTTATATATATTCACAATCTCGTGACTTGTTGCAGGACCTTTGGATCCTATCTCAACTTCTCCCGCTTTTTCTTATTTTGATTTCAACCCTCGCTGATCAATTTGCGACTCGATGCTTTCTTACTTTAGCTAAATTAGTCATCAATTTGTGGTTAATTTAGCTAGCTATATATATTAGGCACCATAGGTGTGGATAAAAAAAGAGGGCAAAAAAACCAAAAAAGAAAGAGGCGTACGTGTGAGGAATGAAGCTAATCAAGAACATTCCCCTCTTTTGATACCACCTCATACCTAGACATTTAACAAACAAATTAATTTAGATTCGAGACAAATAATTTTTTTGAAAGGTAACAAAACTCTCCAAACAAATATTTAATATTAATATATACTAAAAGAATATGGATAAATTAATCCAAGTGTAGAAGAATGGAAACGGGTTCGATTTTAAATTTATATTAGGAGGGTTCGAATTTTACTATTGTCAAGAACCCAAAAATTTAGTTCAACCCACCTAATCAAACAACTTTCTCGATCTAATTAAATGTTGGTGACAATTTGTATTTGATAAAGATGATGCTTACATCATAAAAATAGATTGAATCACGCAAGTTAACTCATTTAAAATTATCTAATTACACATTACGCAAATCCTAAAAAAATTACATATCGAGGCAGTAATCAAAGGGATACCAAGAAATCATAAGTTATCGTCAGAACATGCTTAGACAGAGTACCACTACTATTATAATTCACTTTTGGTGATAATTATCATTAGCATCAATAACAATATAACCCGAATCCTAGGATGGTTAAGGAAATTACGGCACGTGTGAAGGAGAGGGGAGGTGGAGAGAGAGGACAAAGAATGACGGCTGGTGAGGGAAGGAAAGAGAAGCCCCGTGAGGAGTGTTTGGAGGCATCCAAAGGATCACATTATTTTTTGTTAGGGGTTGGATCTTCCAACATTTACTGGAAGAATGTAATCGAGAAAAAAATGTATATCTAAGGTTCGCACATACACGCACAAATATATGTAATTTTGGTTCTCACGAAATGCACATTTTTTATGATTTTAGCCCAAACAAGTAATTTTTTGCGATTTTGGTGCAAATACTCTTTTCTTTTTGCTATTTCATGAAAAAAAATACATCTTTGTGCATTCCCAAATTGCATATATTTATACGTATATGTGCGAATTCTATACATGAAAATCTTTTCTCGAAGACCCTCTTTCTGTGAACGTCGGAGTATCCAATCCCTCTAAAGAAATAACACTCAAAGGATCACCATTTGTATTTGTTGCTTCTCTGTATCTCGGTTTTCGATTGACAATTAGGCCATCACGAGCTCATGATTCCCTATTCCTCATGCCTCTTCCCTATATACCACATAACACCGGGGTTTCGTTTGGTGTAATTATCAAAACAAACAACCTTAGTTGCTGTCTACAGCGTGGTACCAAAAACTTATTTGGAGATTCTTTAAATAACTTGATCCTCTAAGAACCAAGTATTGTTGAAAGCGATTACATGAAAGCTACTCAATTACTATCCACTGCAAGTATTATTCTAACTTAAAATAAGATATATTATTCTGACTTATAATAAAATATATGGAGTTTGAATCCTCAAACAAGTACTGGTGGATATTTGAATATGAAAGCTACGGAAATTGATTTATTGACGGTCATTTTCTCCATATCGTTCACATATTCCGTTCGAATCCTGAAGCAAGTACTTGTGGATATATTTGCTTTTTTGCAGACGCGAGGCTCAGAGTTAATTGTACTGGAATGATTAACTGATTCTCAAAATTTAGGTTAATTAATTAATGGATTGCATACACTTATGAACAATATCTAAAAAAGTTACTGCGACTAATGAAACACACGTCAACATCATATCAACACCAGCCGAATGAGCTTAGTTTTGAAAATTGTGTTAGGAATAATACTACGTAGGTTATGGAATTATCGAGCCTTGCTAATAAGCTCGAAAAAGTGAACTTAATAATTGTTGGAATTGAGATGAATAGTTTAGATTAGTTCAATACATCTACATCAATAATGCGACATATTGTCTTGTTGCAGCTGAAAACAGACATGTGATAAGAAGAATAATTAGATTTAAGAGGGCTATATACTCCCGTTCCCAAAAAGCCTCCCCATGTACCAGAGAGGCAAGGCAAGGCAAGGCCAAGGTCTATAAGCCGAGGAGAAGAAGAAGAAAGAAGAAGAAATTAATTCCTTCAACTTCTAATATGGTTCCTAAAGACAACAAGAGAGCTGCTCTGCATGAGAAACTGCAAATCCTCCGCTCCGTTACCAACTCTCACGCTGTAATTATTTTCTCCTCTCTCTCTCTCTCTCTGCTGTTTCTCGCTCTTTCCATTGGCTTCAATTGTTTAATCTCCTCCTATTTCCTCGGATGTTCTCTATTCATCTATTTTTCTGTTATATATTACGCATATGTGAACCTTTTCTTCTTTGATTTCCTTGTTGGTGAAGTGTATCCATTCTTCTGCCAGACTCCTGATCTTCCTAATTTCCATCCTTCATCCTTTAGCAATCGCATATATCTCGTTAATCACCGTCAAATACTTAGATGAACTAGTGAAAATTTCATTTTAGTTTAATCAATAAGTTTGAACTAGTGAAAATGCAGCAGGTTAACTACAACTTTGACATCTTTGAAAAATCTTATATGACTCGAATTTTGAATTAGTTGGCCGAGTATTTGTTTGAATGTTATGAACCAAAAAAATATATCCATGTAATCTTGATTTATAATCACATACAACAGTGGAAGAGCTTGATACTTTTTTGTACATATTTAGAAGTTAATATATTATAATCTATGTGCAATAATTCTGTGACTTACCTATAGTTAATTAAATTGGGACATGTATGATCATCAGGTAAACCAGACGTCGATCATCGTGGACGCGACACGCTACATTGAAGAGCTAAAAGAGAAGGTCGAAAGATTGAACCACGACATCGCTCAAACTTCTTCCCACCACAACCGCTTGCCTGTGGTTTGTATATTATCTATATAGCATATATTATTTTTTGTTCCTCTATGGCTTGTTGATTTTTTATTAGCTTAATCTTCAACGCCTATCCGAGTTTTGTTTTTTTTTTCCTGAATTTTTTGGTCGAGACAACCTTTTTAATGGATAGGAAGCGAGAGAGTTGTTTAAGAGAGAATTTGATTCGATGTGATGTTGATATTGGAAAAATGTGCAGGTTACAGTGGAGACCCTAGAGAAGGGTTTCTTGATAAGTGTATACTTGGATCGGAGTTGTCCGGGTTTGCTCGTTGCGGTTTTGGAAGTCTTTGAGAAATTAGGCCTCACAGTGCTGGAAGCTAGGGTTTCTTGTACTGAAACATTCCAGCTACAAGCCGTTGGTGGAGAGGTAATTAATTTTATATCAGACAGGAAAAGAATGTTTTGATACATAAGTCATGTTGGAATGTTTTGATCTTTTGGCAGAACGAAGAAGAATGTGACCCAGTTGACGAGGAGGAGGTGAAACAGGCAGTTCTGCAAGCTATCAAGAATTGGAGCGATGGCAGTGAACTATAATTACCCAAATCAAAATTAGATATTAATTCCCACCTTGCAGGCCCAAATTAGTTCCTACCATTATTTTTTTCTTCTATTTCCTTCCCCCATTAGCTGAATTAATCAAGAAGGGTTGGTCTTCGTTTTGTAAGAAAAGTTGGAAAACAAGAGTGACAGAATGTCATCCCCTCATATATGTTTGCCCCCAGTCATTTTAATTTAGTATTATTCCCTTCTTGTAGTGATATTCGATCGATGTTGTTATAATTAGCCAGGGAAGCACAAATATGCTCCACTCAATATTACAAGCCGAGCAATCGTATAACTTTTCTAAAAAAAAAAAAAAGAACAACAGTCTCCATCTTGCATAAGAAACGCAATGGAGAAACAGAGGGTTGGATTGAGACTTGCCTCTAATAAGGTGGGCAGTTACCATCCGGCATGGATTGTGGGCTGTTGGATGATGTAAGTGAAGCAAGTGATATAGTATACATGGACATTTTTTGTTTCACCTACAAAATCTCACACAATAATATAACACAGTGCATACAATAATACATGTCATTCATATAGCTATTAATACGACGCATGAGAGACAATAGTAAATTACGATATACAATGATGTAACACACGATATATAATGATTAAACTATGGTATAATACTTGATAGACAATGTCACATGTTATATTATGTTGTTATTACATGACACATAATTACATCATGTATCATACAATCGTACTTCGTTAATTAAAAAAAAGGTACAACATGCTTAAAGCTCTGAAATGATCCTTTTAAATCATCGTGTACGGGCTTACCCACGTTATCCAAATTTTGCTGCTGATATCACTAAGTCTAACCTGACGAAATGTTACGGAGAATGACTTATCCATAATTTTAATTACATCCTATCTACCCCACAGATAATTCTTCTACCCATATTGTTTAAGAGAATAAAAAAAAAAGCTTATTGGTACCACTGATTTTTATAGAAATGTTCGATTCTCATGTTCAGGTCGCAGTCCGATTGAGCGAATCAAAATTTTATAACACCGCAAAACAACATTGTTATGACTGGAAAAAAATCATTAAAGAACTATATATATATAAAAAAATTAATTGGAACACTTGTCCACTTCTTGTGAGCCAGAATCCAGATCCGTCCCCAGATACAAGAGTTGCCCACGTCTCAAGGAATTATCCAGTCTGATGAGCCCAAGGTAATAACCCATGGATATTGCACAAGGCCGGTGAGCCCAACTAAGAGAATTTGACTTTTTTCATAGTTTTAAAAAATGCGGTCCGACCGGACCGTATTTCGGACCCAATTTCGGGTCGTTTTTATCTTAAAAACGTGATATGGTTCGACCGGTCAATTTTCAGTTGAATCGGTCGAATCAACAAAAAAACGGATGGTTCGACCGGAAATTTGTGCATATATATTTATTTTTTTACTTTAAATATCTTATTTACCTATATATTTATATATATTTTAGAAAATTACATTAAAATATGAAAGAAAAAATATCCGGTCTGATTGACTAGATAGCCGGTCGAACCACTCGACCCAAGGTTAGACCCAAATCCGGGTCGACCTCCGGGTCGTTTTTAAGAACTATGCTTTTTTTGATATAAGTAGGTAGTCGTTCTTGTTATTTACTTATTTTGATTAACTTAAAATAATTTTTATTTTTCTAACACAGTAACAATATAAATTTATATAAAAATTTAACGAACATAGATCATAATGAAATAACATTTCTTCGGTCAGACATACCAAATAATAATACTGGCGTCGACGTCTATTATCACACGTAAATTTCGCCGGTTCTATTCTTGGCATCGACGAAGAAGGCCCTCGTAATCTGTACAACCAAATGCGGGTTCTTGTGTACAAAACTCTCGAAGCCAGTAGAGAAAACTAATCCCTCCATATTATTGGCGATGAAACCCAAGGCGGCCTCCCTCAACAACTGGTTAGAGCTCGAATCCGAGACCTCTAATACGTGGAGGACGTTGGACGAGTCCAGCGACCTGAGCATGTGTCTCTCGCAGAAGGTGGCGAGGTAGGGGATCTCGTACTTGTCGGCTGCTGTGGTAAGAGAGTAGACATGCTTGTCCAGCTTCTCCAAGGGAAGGTCTCCGCTGTAGAGGAACTCCAGGAGGGATTCCAGCTCCTCGTGGTTTAGTTCTGGCAGAGTAACGGTGTCGTTTTCTGGAGATGATTTGCATGAGTCTGATTCTGAGTCTAGCATGTTCTTGAATATTTCTGATCTTGCTGCCTAATTACCAAATGGCAATTACAAAGGGATTAGTACGTAGTCATTATTTATATGTATATATATATATAAATAAATATTATTGAAAATGTAGATGTATTATTATAAAATAAATGATTTATTTACATGTTGCAGAGGATCAGCGTCGAAATTCCTCCGCGGCTGTGGTTTCACTAAAAACTTACAGTAACACAATTAAAAAGCAACTTGAATTTCTTTAAGATATCGTTCAGCTAATCACCCAAAATAGACTCAAGTGACTTAAGCTAACACACCATGAAAAAAAAAATCCAACCACCAAACTTTGTTTAATTGGCAAATTACTTGAATTTACTTAAAAATATTACTTTTGAGACTTTTGAATAAAAAAACATTACTAAAAAAAATCTTTAAATAAAATTCGATAACTTTCGATTTTGAATACCCAAAATAAAAAAAATTCTACGATGCTAAACGGTCTTGCCAAAATGAAAGATTCTGACAGCGCATAGAGGAATTAATTACCAATAAGCCTCTGTGAGCAGAGAGGCAAGGTCCACCGTTACCGGGCTTGAGTTGGATATCGGTGAGAATTCGGTCTTTGAACAAAGCAGCGAAGCCACCACCTAGGAAATTTATCTTCTCCTTTAGCTCATTCTCAGCTTCCTTCAAATTGCTCAATAATGTTGGGAGATTGGCAAGTGGCTGAGACAATAAAATTGAAGTCGGAAGGAAGCACATCAATATTAGTAACCAGAACTATTAATGTACATCTATGTTTATATTTTGATAACTCAAATATAAATAATTTGCAGACTTCACACGACATGTAATTTAGACCAAAAGCAAATGAGAAGTTGAGGGAGGGCTTGCCTTATGGGAAGTTGGTGATGAAGAAACACCAATCCCAAGCTTGTTCATCAACGAGACGACTCCTTTAGCTCCATCGAAGCATGCATCGCATATGGTATTCCTTGG